>JAGKTI010002582.1:40205-65451 GCA_018397915.1 Birgus latro | reverse complement strand
GAATATGGATGGGGTATATGCGCGGGAGTGGGTGAGAATGAGAGGGCGAAAGAGGGAGTGTGTATTGTTGTGAGCAACAGGTGGAAGGAGAATGTAAGAGAGTATGGATCAGTTGGGTCAAGGATTGTGTGGGTAAGAGTGAAAGTTGGACTACAAATGTGGGCAATTGTGTGCGTGTATGCGCCAACGCAAGATCGTGTAAGTAGAGTGAGAGAAGAGTTTTGGACAAATGTGGAAGCCTGCTTGGAAAAGTTTGAAAGGAATGAGAGAGTGTTTCTGATTGGAGATATGAATGGAAAAGTGGGGAATGAGAAGGTGGATGGAGTGGTTGGTGAGTGGGGTGTGCCTGCAGAGATGGATGAGAATGGCAGTGCTTTAGTGGACATTTGTGCTGGGAGGGGGTTGGTGATAGCCAATACCCTCTTCAGGCACAAAATGATCCATAGGTATACATGGCGAGTGGTGAGAAGAGAGGACGGGGGAATGAATGAACGGAAGGCAATGATTGACTATGTGTGTGTGGATGAAAGGATGAGAAGATGTATAATGGATGCAAGAGTATATAGAGGTTGGGGGAGTGGACTTTCTGACCACCACTTGGTGGTGGCCAGAATCAGAATCCAAACAAGATGGAGGAAGAGAAGAAGGGAAAGACAGGAGGGAGTATTTGTTACAAGGAGGGTAGAAAAGTTACAAGAGGATGGAATAAAGGCCGAATATAGAAGGGAAGTGGAGGAACGATTGGGTAAATATAGATTGGAGCAGATGGGGGACGTGGAGGGTGTGTGCAAGGTACTGACAGAAGAAATCTGTGCAGCATGTGAGGTGGTGTGTGGGGTGAAGAGGAGACGAAAGGGGGTTCAGGGAACAGCATGGTGGACCGAAGAGGTGAGAGAGGCTGTGGCACAAAAGAAGAAAGCATATAATGAGTGGATGAGAAACAGGGGCAACGAAGAAGCTGAGAGACGGACGAGAGAGTTATATGTAGTGAGGAGGAGAGAGGTGAAAAGATTAGTAAGAGAGAGTAAGAAGAGAGTGGATGAGGAATTTGGAAGGAATTTGAGTGCAAAGTGGAGGGAATGTAAGAAAATGTTCTGGAAGGAGGTAAAGAGAGCTAGACAGGGTGCCAACGAAGTCAGTGGGGGTGTCAAAGATAAAAATGGTAGATTACTAGTGGAGAAGGGAGAAAAAGTAAACAGATGGAGAGAACACTTCAATGAACTGTTGAACATAGAGAATGAAAGTAATGCAAGTATAAGCGGCTGGGGAATGGCAGGGAGAAGGAGGATTGTGAGAAGAGAGGAAGAAATCACCAGGATGGAAGTGGTGGAAGCAATGAAGAAAGTTAAAATGGGGAAAGCCCCAGGAATTGATGGAGTGTGTGGTGAAATGCTGAAGCATGGGGGAGAGATAGTAATAGAATGGATGTGGAAGGTGTGCAGATTGGCTTGGGAGGAGGGTAGAGTCCCGGAGGATTGGAAGTCAGGTATAATTATTCCTCTGTACAAAGGAAAAGGGGAAAAAGCAGTGTGTGGTAATCATAGGGGCATTTGCCTTCTCAGTGTAATAGGAAAAATATATGGTAGGATACTTATTGACAGAGTTAGGGAAATTACTGAGGAAATAGTTGGAGAAGAACAAGGAGGTTTTAGGAAGGGAAGAGGTTGTGTAGACCAGATATTCATTCTTAGATCCATAGTGGAAGAGTTTCTAGAGAAGGGCAAGAAGTTGTATGCGGCCTTCATGGATCTGGAGAAAGCATATGACAGGGTGGATAGACAAGGTTTGTGGAAGGTATTAAGAATATATGGAGTGGATGGGAAGTTGTTGAAGGCAGTGAAGAGTATGTATGAGGGTGCTAAGGCTGCAGTCCGTGTGGATGGCAAACTGAGTGAATCTTTCCATTTGAAGGTTGGATTGAAACAAGGATGTGTCATGTCTCCATGGTTGTTCAATCTGTATATGGATGGGGTTATAAAAGAGATACAAGGTCGGGCAGTGGATGTTGGAGCGGCCCTAGTGAGAGAGGGCAGTGTTTGGAAACTCCCTGTACTGTTGTTTGCAGATGATACTGTGTTGTTGAGCGAAGATGAAGGGGAGCTGCAAGGCTTGGTAGATGAGTTTGGGAGAGTGTGTAAGGAACGGAATCTAAAGGTGAATGTAGGGAAGAGTAAAGTGATGGTCTTCGAGAGAAGTGAAGCCAGTGAATATACAGTGAGACTGAATGGGAAGGATATGGAGAATGTGAGTGCATTTAAGTACTTGGGCAGTGTGATGAGTAAGGATGGTAGTCTGGAGGGTGAAGTGCTTGAAAGGGTGTAGCAAGGAAGGAAGGTTGCCGGTTCATTGAAAGCAGTGATAAGAAACAGGGAGGTGAGCATGGAAGTGAAAAAGTTGTTACATGACAGTACAGTATTGTGATACCAACTCTAACATATGGAAGTGAAGCTTGGACCCTGTTGGAAGGACATAAGTTAAGAGTGAGAGCAGTGGAAATGAGTTATTTGAGAGGAGCATGTGGAGTCACATGGAGAGACAGACTAACAAATGAGGAAGTGAAGGAGCGTTGTGGTGTGGATGTGGATGTGATAGGAAGCGTTAGGAGAAACACGTTAAGGTGGTTTGGGCATGTGGAGAGGATGGAGAGTGAAAGACTGACGAGGAGAGTGTATGTGAGTAAGGTGGAGGGGGTGAGAGGGAGGGGGAGGCCGAGGATGAGATGGAGGAATGGAGTGGAGAGAGGTACATGAGAGAGGGAGGGGTGAGTTGGGAGCGGGGTAGTGAAATGGCGGAGGACAGAGCGACATGGAGGTGATTTGATTGTGGCCACCCCATGCGGGATTGAGGCGTCTGGCAATAGATAGACAGATAGATAGAACTAGCCTGAGTGATATAAATAGCACTCAGGACTCTCCTACATTTTTTCATATATATTTATATTTTGAAGGCCCCGGCTAATTAAAAAGAAAACAGAGGCACCCAACTGACGGCCCACGGCTCGAGCCATCGCCATCGAGCATCATGAAAGTGACGGCCTGCGGTTAAGAGGTTATATCACTGATGGTCCATTGACTCGTGGTAATCTCCCTTTGCTCCATTCTTAGATCAAAACATCAAGAGCCCTGCCCACTCTAAGGTGGTTTGGTGGTTTGGCCATGTGGAGAGGATGGACAGCGAGAGACTAATGAGAAGATCGTATGTGAGTAAGCTGGAGGGGGAGGCCGTGAATTAGATGGAGGGATGGAGTGGAGAGGTATATGAGGAGGAGTGTGTGGGCTGGGAGGGCAGTGAAATAGTGGGGGACAGGGAGACATGGAGGCAATTTGTTTGTAGACACCCCTCAAGGAATTAAGGCATCTGGGAATAGACAGATAGAAGAGCTGTACAGCATGTGCTTCATCTAAGGTCACTATGTCTGGGAAATGATCATCATGTGTTTACAGATGTGGAAACGCAAAGCAGTTTTAAGTATGCCATCACTTTCAATATGAAACCTGATCTGTTACATTTTGACAATGGTGAAAAACTGTGATGCTGCAAAAATTCTTGGCCCTGCAGACTTCCACAGTGGCTACTATAAATAACTATAATGAAAAAATTAGGAGTAAGTGCACACAAATATTATGCATCTGCTCATCCTGTCAAAATGTTCAAACCTGAGGTATTACCAGTACTGTAAGAAAGAATTCTCATTCCCAAAGATGATACTGCAACAACTGCATAAAGATATCAATACAGTACACTCTGTCCTCGCCTAATGCAGGTATTTGCTTCAGCACCGACCTCGCGTTAGGCAAATATTGCATTACAGGGACTCTTGGAAACCCCTATTTTCTTCCGCACCCCTGCCCAAAGTCCACTTTTTCCCCCCTTGTGATGCAAAACTTATTTATACCCCCCAATTTAAACCTCCTAAAAACATTACTATGGTTATAAAAGATACATCAGGTCAACAGGACTTTTTTAACTATTGTACTGTACCTTATGTGAGGAGAAGAGCAGACACACGTCACTGGAGATGAGGTAAAGAACACACACTAAAATCCATCGAAGTCTATTTCACCACTCCAAAACATCACTTTCTAGGTCTTCTATATCTTCTTCATCCTGCTGTCGCTGGATATCCTCTTGCTGTAGATCACCATCAGCTTGTCTGGCGATGTAACGAGTGTCCAGTGACTGTTTACGGTGGTTTACTTGGTCGGTGTGCAAATAACTGTACACACTGACTGTATCAACAATCTGCTTAATCATATCGTTACCTCTTGCTAGGGAAGGGTTGCAGTCAAAGATAAACTCCTTGCGAGACTCAGCTCGACTAAGGATTCAAATTACCACAACATTGCCTGCGTTAGAATGTTCATTTCCTTCCACAAAATCATGCCGTGCTGAAGCACTATCATGTTGCAGCATACCACGTTAGGCGAGGACAGCCTGTATACTGAAGAGTAAGTGCAGTCCTACCGAGTTAGTGAGAGCTATAAAAAACTATGAACAATAATGGGAAGGGAATGAAGGTCACTAGAACAGGCATACCCTGGTTTAACGATGAAACTGGTTAAGTAAAAACCATCGTTAGGAGGGGTATTGTATCTCAGGGTAGATTTAACATGTACAGTAATCTCTCTACTTTCCAGACGACCACTATTCAGTTACACCACTGTTCAGATATCATAGGCTGATGTTAAAAAAAAAAAAAAAAAAAAAAAAAAAAAAAAAAAAAAAAAAAATCAACCCGTAAGTCTGAATTTGGCGCATGGGGCCGAATGGCCTTGTTTACATTCACATTCCTACTGTCTCCCCCTCACGCCACTCCAACAGTTGTCTCTGAACTGCCGTGAGTTTTTGTTTAAATAATCATAATTCACAGTGCTAAGGATTAAGTGCAGTTCAACACTGGATTACTGTACATGCTTCAAGAGCATTTTCACCACTGTCAGAGCTTTACAGGTGGGGTAAACAGCCACCATGGACATGTAAGTACACCGTCAGCTGCCAAATATTTTCCATAATCACTTCTAAATCCTCATTCCCTGGTTACATTTTATTTACTTCATGCTTTGTGTCCCATATTTGAGTGCACAGGCTGTTAAAGAGGTGATTTTCTCAGTGATTACCATATCTCTTACATACGTTCACTATCTAGTCAGCTGATGAACATTTTTGCCCTTCTCACCTCTAAATCATAGTTTTCTGGTAACAATTTATTTATTTCATGCTTTGTATCCCGTATTTGAGTGCACAGGCTGTGAAAGAGGTGATTTTCTTAGTGATTGCCATGTCCGATTCTTACTTACACTATGCTGTCAACTTGTGAACACCTCTGCCTTATGCTCCTCAAAATCATCATTTTTTGGTTAAAATTCAATTAATTCATGCTTTGTGTCCATTATTTATGTGGATGGGGTCTTAAATAAGTGCTATGCATGTCCGGTAGGGAGGTAGGTAGGTGGTTTTCTGATTTAGGTTAGGTTAGGGTCAGGAATGACCGGTGCTGGGGCTTCAGGGCCACTCTCTGGACAAGACCACTCTCCGGTCATGCCTTTGGCTCTATTACGTCAGATAGTGGGAAGATTACTGTAAAGTCTTGGGATGCGTTTCTGAGCCTTGGGTTCCCCCCCAACCAAGTCCTAAATCCACCCAAATAAGTCCAAAAACAAGTTTAAAACCAACCTAAATGGCCTATCAGTTGTAAAAGAAGAAAACCAAAGCCTAACGCCTGTAAATAACCCACTAAAACTAACAAAAAAAAAAATCTGATAATCGTCAAATATGTCCAGAAAAAATCAAGCTTAGTAAACTGTACCCCAAAATGACAATGTTCACCCAATCTATGGCTAAAACACATTAATGTAAGTCTAAAAACAGTTTACAAATCAACCTAAACACACAATTTCAGTCGAAAATATCATCAAAGTCGATTAAAAAATAAAAATAAAAACCCATCATTAACCCTCAGGCACCGGGGCACGTCTATTGACATGTTGGTAGAGGGCTACTGTTCACGTCAATGTACGTTTTGATTTTTCGTGGACATGTTTGAACTTCGTAGCACGCCATATGGACTCAGAGTATTGTCCCGGCATTGCTGGTGTGTGGGGACACGCTGGTGGCCGGGGGTGGGGCAGGGGTGAGAGGGCAGCTGAGCAGTGAGGAGGGCCGTGGTGGAGGGTGGGGGGAGGCCGGCATAGGAACAGTGTGGCCTTGAAGCAGCTGATACTGGTTTGGGGTAAAGGCTGGGGTCAGGAGGGGTGGGGTGGTGTGGGGTGGTGGGGAGGGCAACAAGGGGACCTGAGGGGTGTGGGGGAGAGTGTATGGGTGCTTGAGTACACTTGAACTGACCATAGGAAGTATCACACTGTCGAGAAGTACTAAAAACAGGGAAATAATGTGTAAATAGTGTGTAAATAATTGTGAATACCTAAACAGACATATGTTTGATAGAAAATAAGTATGATGGAAAACATAAAATAAGCCGATCTTTATTAGTAACTTTCTTGTATTTTTTTGCTCTTTTAGTTGTAAGAGTGTGTTCATACGGCATTGTGAATTAGTGAAAGAAACAAAGACACACTCCAAAACTCATTTTGGCACTACATAATCCTCCCTCCTCCCTTCACCACCACCGCCAAAACACCACCGCGACCTTGAATTCGTTCAGCCCAGCCACCACGCATCACCTCCCTCACACATCCCCACCACCTCAACATCGCCAAGAGAGAGTAAGTACGCACTTTTTATGTGTTTTTTGTCATTTGTGATTGATTTGTAATGAAAAAATACATATCTGGGGGAAAATCGATTATCCTGAAAATAACCCGGTTCTGGGAGTGGGTAGGTCTACCCAGGCCCGGCGCCTAAGGGTTAAACAAGGGTTTGGCCATCATTACGCGGGGTATGGTGGAATTTCTACCCCCATTGTTAAGCCAGGGTATCGCATCTATGGGTATGTTTACACAACTCTACACTACCATCCCAAGCAGTCAGGTGGTTCATTCATCTTAGATATTTTTGCACATAAGGCACATGCACCGAATTTCATTAATTCTTCCGCAAATCATAGCAAATCACAGGATGGGTTTACGGTGCTAAAAATCACATTGCCAGGTTACGGTGCTAAAAATCACATTGCCAGGTGTGCCAGGCAATTCTCTTCCCAACTGTAAGAAAAAGAAAGTGATTTCAGAACTCTGGAAAAAATGCTCCCGGGGCTGGCCAGGGGAGCACGTAAACTTCTGAACCCACAGCCACTGAGGGGTTAATAAATCTGTCTAACCTACTTGTTTTCTTTTCGCTGGATTAATTGTGATTTTGGACTATTCGGGCACCCCTTCACACCATATGCAGGCCTGTTGCCTTTGGTTCCTTCTTCCTTGCATAAAAAAAAATATATATATACAGTATATATATATATATATAGCCTGGACAATCGGGCCATCACTGCATTATCATAAATATAAAAAAGAATATAAAGTAATCCCTAATTTATCCGGACATATTAAAGCCAAAGGAATGTCCGCGTAGTGGCAACATCAGGAATATGAACACTACTCTCCTACCACACCCAGATCCTACCTATACCCACCTCCAACCTATACCTTACAGTACAGTACTTGTACAGTACCTATGATTAATCTGGCAGTGTTTGCCGGTCATTCAGACATATCTAGACATCAAAACACACATAGTAATATCCAAAGTAATACTAAACACCAAGAAAAACATGCAGAAAAAACACAAAACAAAAAAACACCTTATCTAAACACTATAGTACCCCTCCTTATTTTGGCAGTGTTCTCCAGTCATTCTGCCATATTCTGACATCAAAACATACATAGGATTATCCAAAATAATTTTCAACATTAAGAAAACCATGCAAAAAAAACACTGGAAACCAAAAAGCACCCTACCTATACACCACTGTATGAAGAGTAACCCTCCTAATTTTGGCACTGTTTTCATGTCATTCTGCCACATTTAGACATCAAAACACACATAGGAATGTCCAAAGTAATGCTAAGCACCAAGAAAACCATGAAAAAAAATCACTGAAAACCAAAAAACATCCTACCTATGCACAACTGTATGAACGGTACCTCTCCTAATTTTGGCACTATTTTCAGGTCAATCTGCCGTATTTAGACATCAAAACACATATAGGAATATCCAAAGTAATCCTAAACACCAAGAAAACCATGAAAAAAAAAAAACACTGAAAAACAAAAAACACCCGACTCATATAACTGTTTGTACAACACCCCTCCTAATTTTGGCAATATTTTCAGGTCAATCTACCATATTTAGACAGCAAAAACACACACAGGAATATTCAAAGTAATGCAAAACACCAAGAAAACCATGAAAAAAACACTGAAAACAAAAAAAACACCCGACCTATACACGTCTGTATGTTAATTTTGGAACTGTTTTCAGGTCAATCTGCCATTTTTAGATAACAAAACACACAAAGGATTATCCATATCAATGTTAAACATCATGAAAACAAAGTATAAACAACAAAAATCCACAAAAAAAACTGACGATGCTTTGAAAATCTGTTGTCTGTGACGAGTGACTGCTCCTGGGACTCAAAATAAATTCCACAGCCAAATATTCCACAGTAAATTGGTTATACTGTATTGGTATAAATCATATACCATCATCTTCACTGGTGTTTATACTATAAGCTAATAAAAACACATAAAAATAAGCAAAAGTACAGAAGGGCAGCACTAATAATGTGTTCAGGAGTAAAACTTACCATCATATAACTTCCCACCATCCTAGTTCAAAATTTTGCCAACACCTTCCAAGAGTTAAGCATATGTCTAGATGCAGAATTTGATGTGCTTTCTCGTGGACATTGCGGAATTTTGATGCGACCAATAGTAGTCAAATAAATTGCAAAAAAATATTTGAAAACTCATGAGTCCGTATTATCACCACAGAAGAGGGTAGGGAGTGAGAGGGGAGCTGGGAGGGTATGGAGGAGGGATGGGAGGGGGGAGAAGCAAGGCTGTGGGCAGGATTTTCCCCCTTCTCTCAACAGGCAGACGGGCACTTGTGCCGTACATTTACTTGTGGCTTTCGGTCTGTTAGACACCAAGTGGCCATGCGGAAACACAACTCACCATGACAGAGGGACTTTCGACCTTCGGTAAAGAGCAGGACAGCCGCTGTTGCCGAACATGTACTCGTGGCTTGTAGTCTGTGTTCGATGGAAGTGGTGGTTAGGAAAGACTTAGCCCCCGCGGCAGCGCGATATTAGACATTTGGTGG
This sequence comes from Birgus latro, assembly GCA_018397915.1. Lineage (NCBI taxonomy): Eukaryota > Metazoa > Arthropoda > Malacostraca > Decapoda > Coenobitidae > Birgus > Birgus latro. The sequence continues at coordinate 56,172 of JAGKTI010002582.1, read as the reverse complement.
GGTATGTGCAAGGACGTTTTGACATTGCTTGCGGGTTACAGTCTTATTACTTGGGTGCTGGAGGCTTGTTGGGAATGATAGGACGAGTGCACAACTTGACCATTCAGTACAGGAACGGACGGACATTTTAACTCTGGTTGTGGGTTACAAACTACAGTACTTTCCGCTCACGGCTCGAGCCCAGTGGCCACAATACCAAATGTTTGAACATGTCAGCTGGCCGGCCGAAGTTCTCGGAGACTTTTATGTCTGGATAATGGCAAGTAAATTTGGATAATGGTTTAACAGAGCCAAGGCCCAGCATCCGGATAATGAACACGTCTGGATACTGAGCCTCCGGATAAATGAGGGACTACTGTATACAGTAATCATATACAGGTAGGATTAAGAGTGTACGAGAGAGCATGGATAGGTCCTCACTATATGGTGTCCAGTGAAGAGAATGAGAGAGCAATGGATGGCTTAGTGATTGGGGTGGGCTGCTCCCGCAACGCTTTGTAACTGGCTGGTGTGTGTTGGGTCTGCCCGTGCCCACTGGGTCTCATGTCTAAGCTGGATGATACACATTACCACCAAAAAATACATAGTACCACTGATTATGCTTCCTGTTTCTGGCCTAAATATTGCTTAATTTCACCATATATTGTTTTAATCCCTAAAAGACGGATGTCCACATATGCTGTCTGAGGGCTGGAGGGTAAAAAAAAAAAAATTGGGCGTCCACATATGTAGTCATGCCCCCCCACCCCTCCTCACCCCCCTACCATGTAATGCCACTCAGATGAGTGAGGCTGGTCAGTCATCTTAAATGTCAGGACCAACTCGCCTAGCCCCAGGTTCCTACGCTCCTCGTAGGGCAACACAGGATTGGATGATGGATGGATATTTGTGGTGGCTGTTTTTTTTTTTTTTTTAAATGCAAGGAAGAATGAACCAAAGGCCAGGGCCCGCATACTGTTCCTTCCAAGAAAAAGTAAAAACAATATAAAAGAGAGCCAAATCTCGTGTGGACATGCTAATGCATGCAAGCCAACAGTCAGATTTTTTTTTTTTTTTTTATGCAAGGAAGAAGAAACCAAAGGCCACGGGCCTGCATACTGTTCCTTCCAAGAAAAAGCAAAAACAGTACAAAAGAGAGCCAAATTCAAGATCCGTTCAATTCAAGATGCCTGGACACACTGCGTTTGAAAGACTGGAGATCATAGGAAGTAGGAAATGCAGACAGAGGAAGACAGTTCCAGAGTTGACCAGTTGCATAAATGAAAGACTGGGAGTAACGGTTAACTCCTGCATTAGAGAATTGGACAGAAAAGGGATGAGAGTTTGTTGCCAGACGGGTACTACGTGCCCGTCGTAGAGGTGAAGGGATGCAAGCAGACAGTTCAGAGGAACAGTGACCATTGAAGTAACGATAGAAGAGAGATAAAGATGCAACACTGCGGCGAAGAGACAATGGTTGAAGGGAATCAGTAAGAGAAGGAGAGTTAATGAGACGAAACGCCTTTGACTCCACCCTATTGAGAAGAGCTGCATGTGGGGAGCCTCCCCACACATGAGAGTTGTACTCCATACACGGGCGAATAAAACCCGTGTACAAGGTCAACAACTGTGCAGGGATAAAGAAAGTTCGGAATTGACTTAGCACACCTAATCTCTTGGAAGCAGATTTCACAAGAGATGTAATATGTTCTTTCCAAGACGATTCCTGAGAGAATGAAACCCCAAGCATGTTCAAGGATGATGCAGGACATAACTGTTCATTATTAAATACTAGTGGGTAATCCTGAGGAAGATTTTGTCGGGTCGATATGTGTAAGAACTGAGTTTTTGATGCACTGAAAATAACAAGATTATTTTTACCCCAATCAGAGATACGAGCCAAATCAGACATTAGGTGTGCCATAGCCTCATCCCTTTTTTGCTGAAGTAACTGCTGAGATGGACGTTGCAGGAACCGAATGGAAAGGTGAAGGGTGGAATCATCAGCATATGAGTGGATAGGGTTAGATGTACAGCTTAGAAGGTCATTGATGAATAAAAGGAAGAAAGTAGGTGATAGGACAGAACCCTGAGGAACACCACTGTTGATAGGTCTAGGAGAGGAACGATGGCCGTCTACAACAGCGGCTATAGAACGACCAGAAAGGAAGCTAGAGATGAAGGCACAGATAGAAGGATAGAAACCGTAGGAGGGCAGTTTGGAAATTAAAGATTTATGCCAGACTCGATCGAAAGCCTTTGAGATGTCAAGTGCAATGGCAAAGCTTTCGCCGACCAAGAGTCAGAAAGGTAGGTGAGATGATCGCCAGTGGAGCGTCCCTGACGGAACCCATACTGACGATCAGAAAGAAGGTTGTGACAGGAAAGGTGCTTTAAAATTTTTCTGTTAAGAACTGACTCGAAAACTTTTGATACGCAGGATGTTAAAGCAATTGGACGATAGTTAGAGGGTTGGGAATGGTCACCCTTCTTTGGGACTGGCTGAATGAGAGCAAACTTCCAGCAAGAAGGAAAGGTACAAGTTGAGAGACAAAGGCGAAAGAGTTTACCTAGGCAGGGTGTAAGCACAGAAGCACAGTTTTTGAGGACAACAGGAGGGACTCCATCAGGACCGTATGCCTTTTTAGTATTGAGGCCAGTAATGGCAGAGAACACATCAGCTGAAGAAATTTTAATGTCAGTCAATAGGAAGTCAGAGGGGGAAAGTGATGGAGGAATAGCACTGGAATCGTCTAAGGTGGAATTGGAGGAGAAAGTCTGAGCAAAGAGATCTGCTTTATCAGTAGAAGAAATAGCTACAGGGCCATCAGAGTAGAAAAGAGGAGGGAAGGATGATGAGGTAAAGTTGTTAGAAAGGTTTTTGGCAAGGTGCCAGAAGGAGCGAGAAGAATTCGAGTTGGAGAGTTGGGAACATTTAGCATGGATGAAATTGTTTTTAGCAGAGCGAAGAACAGACTTAGCACGACTCCGGGCAGAAATATATAAAAGGTGTGATTCAGGGGTGGGTTGGCTTTGGTACCTCTTATAGGCCCTCTCCTTGTTGCGGACAGCATTAGAACAAGCGTGATTAAACCAAGGCTTTCTTGCATTAGTCAGAGGATATGAGAAAGGAATGTATGCTTCCATGCCTGAGAGAATAACCTCCGTAACGTGCAAGGCACACTCAGATGGCTCCCGGCCATGGAAGCAATAATCATTCCATGGAAAATCAAAGAAGTACTGCCTGAGGGCCTCCCAATCTGCAGCTCCAAAGTGCCACAGGCGTCGTTTCTTTGGAGGATCCACAGGCCGTACTGGAGCGATTGGACATGTTAAGGTAATAAGATTATGATCGGAGGAGCCCAACGGAGAGAAAAGATGAACAGTGTAAGCAGAAGGATTAGTTGTTAGGAAAAGGTCAAGTATGTTGGAACTCTCTCCAAGGCGGTCAGGGATATGGGTAGGGTGTTGTACAAGCTGCTCTAGGTCATTAAGGATAGAAAAGATGTAGGCTTGTTCACCAGGTTGATCGGTGGAAGGAGAGGAGAGCCAAAGGTGGTGGTGAACAATGAAATCTCCTAGAATGGAGATTTCAGAGAAAGGAGAAATGGACAGAATAGTCAAAGAATTTTTGATAGTCAGTAGAATTAGGAGATAAGTAAACAGCACAGATATATTTAGTCAGAGAATGATAGGAAAGCCGAAGCCAGAGAGCAGAGAATTCAGAAGAATCAAGTTCAGGAACACGAGAGCAAGATAGATCGTTGCGTACATATATGCAACAGCCACCTTTGGCTTTGAAACGAGAATAGAGAAAGTAGGAGGATACAGAAAAGGGCTTGCTGTCAGTTGCCTCAGACAGCCGAGTCTCAGTGAGAAAGAGAAGGTGAGGTTTAGAGGAGAAGAGGTGGTGTTCGACAGCGTGAAAGTTAGAGGAAAGGCTGCGAATCTTACAGAAATGAAGAAGGAGTGAGTCAGACGGTGGTTCCAGGCAGCTCTTTGAGCCGTCACCGGGAGAGGGGCGAATGGTGGGGGCATTTATGGTCCCCCCCCCTGGGGACTCCGAGGCAAGATTTTTGATCCAAGATGACCACCCACTGTTTACATCGCATAATTCCCATCTCAGGCCTCCTATGTGGCCTCCTCTGCATGACCCCTTTGAAGACCCCATTTCACTTGCCCACTCACCCATAAGTCCTGTGATCATCTCCCTTGCACTCTCCAAGTTATCTAACCTTCTTGCTTGTGTAAGGCCATCAAAACACCATTGCTCTTGTCAAATAACAGTGCAAGTACACAACAAATAGTGCTGCATAAGATAGTAAGTCAAGAGACCTTTTTGTTTGTGAAACAACCAAAGCTTGTAACTTTAAAATTATGTCTAGAGCTACTGCCAAGTGAAAAGTGTGGTGCTACTGATGTTCCTGAGGGTAAGGCTAAGAGGCCAAGGCATAGCCTTTCCCTTGATGTGAAATTTGACACTGTTGTGTCATAAGGAGGGGCAGGGAGTGAGCAAGATCGCCAAGGCCCTAAAGCTGCCCCTGTCTACAGTTTCGACAATAATAAGGAAATTAGATACTGTAGTAGCAGCATCACAGAACATGCCTACCTTTACTGATAAATGACTTACCAGAACAAAAGAGACTACAATGGAGGAGATGGAGTGTCTTCTATCTCTGTAGGTTAATGAACTGAACCATGCAAAGCAGCCCCTTTGCCAAAATTTTATTTGCACTAAGTCTCTTGAACTGTGGAAGGATCAAAGGAAATAGCAAGACATGGAGGCCAAGGAGGATTTCAAGGCCAACATGGGTTGGTTTGAGCACTTTCAGGCCCATGCAGGCTTTAGACCACACATGAAGATGCTCCTAACACTGACCATATTGCAGCTGAGGCCTTCTGTGCGAAGCTGAAGAATCATAGAGGATGGGAGATACTTCCAAAACAGGACCCCAGTTTCAATGAAATCGGCCTGTTTTGGAAATGGTCGCCCAAAAGATGTACTATGGGTCACAAAAGTATCGGTGCACAGGGGGTCTGATGCCTACCAAAAACTTCAAACATTACCAACATCTCACTGGGTATGAACAATGTGTGTTTTTAGAAATATAACTCTTTCCATATGTCTGCTAGGGGATAGTTCTTGTTGGCGATATATGACACCTCCCGACATCTGGGCTACCAACGTGTGGTGGGTCGGACACTAGTATTTCAAAGACCTTTGTACTATGGTCCCAAATGTTTCAAGCATATTGTGTACTGATACAGTGCTTCCTCCAATTTTGTGAGAATATGGTCGACAAAAAACCTCGCAAAATCAAAATTTGCAAAATTCAAACAATTAAATATATGAAATAAAGGCAAATAGGTCAACATCACCCCAAGGTAAGCACTTTTTCCCACTCTTTCTCTCGACTCTACCTCTTAATTTTACGATGATAAATGAAACAAACACGAACTGATGTACTGTACAGTGATATTAATGAGAAAGCATCATAGGTAAGAAACATTAAAAAAAAAAAAAAATGCATTTACACTGATGTGAAGATTGGCTTGGTGTACGGGACTGGCGGCAGGGCGAGGCTTGGCTACTGTTGCCCCGCGGGGCCTAAGTCATCTCTATCACTGTTGGCAGATATTTCCACATCTTGCTGTGTTTTTTCTGCCTCTCTCATGAATCCCTCAAAGTCAGAATCGTCACTTAGGTCACCAGAATGAAAAAGGTTAGGGATGCTAGGATTGCTGGCTGCTTGGGGAGGGGTGGCAGGACGGCTGGTCGATGGGGCAGGGTCTCTTGGGGTTCTCTTGAATTTTGTGATTAGAGACTGCTTCCTCTTGTTAACCCCATCTCTGTGGAGGTCAGCATAAAAGCGAAGCGGCCGAGAATTAACGATGAATAACCTGGCCAATATTCTCGCCGGCATTGACCAGCTGAAAAAAAACATCGTGAACAACGAATGTGACAATTTACGGCTCAGCAAGCATGCCACGGTGTTGACAGGGCCCTTCGTGTTTATGCCGACCTACACAGAGATGGGGTTAACAAGAGGAAGCAGTCTCTAATCACAAAATTAATGAGAACCCCAAGAGACCCTGACCCATCGAACAGCCGTCCTGCCACCCCTCCCCAAGCAGCCAGCGATCCTAGCATCCCTAACCTTTTTCATTCTGATGACCCCAGTGACAATTCTGACTTCGAAGGATTCATGAGAGAGGCAGAAAAAACACAGCAAGATGTGGAAATATCTGCCGACAGTGATAGTGATGACGTAGGCCCCGCGGGGCCACAGCAGCCAAGCCTCGCCCAGCCACCAGTCCCGTTAACCAAGCCAGTCTTCACATCAGTGTAAATGCATTTTTTTTTTTAAATGTTTCTTACCTATGATGTTTTTTTATTAATATTACTGTACAGTATATCAGTTCATGTTTGTTTCATTTATCATCGTAAAATTAAGAGGTAGAGTTGAGAGAAAAAGCGGGAAAAAGTGCTTACCTTGGAGTGAAGCCGACCAATTTGTAGTCAGAACTGCCTCACTCGCCACTGAACCTGTGTTTAAACCCCTTCCTTTTGAGGAACTGGCATAGCCACCCATTCGAGGCCTTGAAAGGTTTTGTTGGAGGATTAATGGCTTTTTTAATGCACGTGTGATAGAATATCTTTGCCTGCTCCCTTATATGGTGCCCAACTAATGCAATCCCTTCCTTTTCCTTTCTCTGAATGTAGTGAGCAAGATATCTTTCCATTTTTATTAGCACTTCTTTGTTGTCCACCAGCATTCTACCATCAAATTGAGCACCTCCATAGTCATTCGCTGCTTGCTTGATTTGTTCACTGTTCTTTAAAATCATTCTCACTGTCGATTCACCAACACCAAACTCCTGACCAATAGCAGAATTACCTTCACCTGCTTTTTTCCCTTCAATCATTTTCAGTTTGGTCTCCAAAATTAGTTTCTTGTTCTTCTTACCCGTTGGCGCCATGATAACACTTGTGCAAGGTTAGACTGCTGGGGTATTGCGAGGAGCACCACGATTTTGTGAGGGTCAGTGACCTTGGTTGGATACAGGTGCAAACAAACGCGGCGGGGCGGCAGACCACTGAACTAGGAGGCACAGTACGTCCAATGAACCTTGACGTCATTACTCGGGGTGGCAAAATAGTGCGGGAAGACGACTCTCCCACCACTCGACCTCGCAAAGTGTGTGATCAGTCGCAAAGTTTATAAATATTTAAAAAAATACATGACTTTTGGAACTACCTCGCAAAATTGGTGAATCGCAAAGTTGAAGGATGTACTGTACTTCTATGACCCATAGCACATAAGCAAGGAAGAATGACATGTGCCGGGGATTAAGGCAGCCAAGGACTGCCTTACTCTCCTCCTTGGTGGAAATGCTGACAGAGACCTGAAGCTCAAACTGCTCCTCACATATCATTGGAAGACCCCTGAGTACTGGGAGGGTACATGAAGGAGAACCTTGGGGTTATTTAGATGAGTAACTCCAAAGCATGGCTGACCTCTGCACTCTGCCACTCTTACAGGGCAAGATACCTGTTCCTCACACCTGTGTAACTATGCCAGCCACAGCAATCTTGCCAGCCATTTCCTCCTGCTGGCTGACAATGCCCCGAGCCACCCTGACAGCATTGAGGACTGGGTAGCTAGTTAATACAGTGATCTACCTGCCCCTCAACACAACACTGTTGCTTCAGCCAATGGATCAGGGTGTCATTGTTACATTCAAGGCCTACTACTTCTACCACACCAAGGGCAAATGTTTCTGGAGTGAGTGATGCAGTGTGGCAGTAACAGAAGAATTATAATACCAAGCATGCCACCAACAACATCACAACTGTGGAAGCAGGTGCACTTAAACACAATGAACACTCTCTGGCACAAAGTATGACCAGAATGTGTGCACTCCTTAATGGGGTTCCCAGTGGTGGAGAACATCCATTGTGACATCCTTGACCTCTCGCACAAGTAGGGATTTGAGGAGGTCGACGAAGATGTGCAAGAGGTCTTGGATGGCCATACTGAGTAACTACATAGGAGCCTAATGAACTAAGAGAACGGGTGGAAGAGGCACAGGAAGGTGGCAAGGATGGTGGCGAGGACGAGCCCATATTTTCTCAACATCAAGATCTTAAAGGAGTTCCTTGCAATGATGGACAAGACAATTTCACATATCCAGGACAGGGACTCAACTCCAGCAAGGTGTGGCACAGTGGTGGATGGCACAGAACAACACCTGAGGCCATACAGGGAGCTTCTGATAACTACAGAGAAGGCAACATGGCAGACCACCACCACCAATTACTTCTCCCTTGCCAACAGGACCAACAAAGAGTCAAGGACATCAGCAACTAGTATGCAAATTCAACATCCTGCATCACCTGCCTCCGTCATGTCTTGCACTTCATCACTGCCTGGTGCACACATACTCTGTCCTGCCACCATACCGCCACGCTGCCCTGCTGCCACAACACCATGCTCTTCCTTCCCCTCATCACTATGATCTCCTTTGGCCTCACTTGTTCACTCTCTCCATCTCTCTTCACCTCCTAAGGACCTGGAGTGATCATCCAAGCCCTCCAGCTGTCCCCCAGCCTCTGGGGGACCCTTGATGATGACTGGGCCTAGCCTAGGACATACTTCAAGTGGGTGGCAGAAATGTTTTTTTTATTTTTAGACTTTGTGGTCATAGATCCCTTCCCTTTCCCCACTGAACCTTTATTATACTGACCTCTCTAAACAATAAATCGCTGTACGATAGGTTTTCACTTGATGTAACCCCGTCGCATAGAGGTGTGACTGTATACTGTGAATATGGGCAGTATAGATCAGCTGATAACACAGAAGCAGTCACAGACATGTTACATCACAGTGTGGGGTGTGTGGAAAGGGATGGACAAGGACAGTGGGGTAGATTGAAGTAGAAAAAAGCTGGGACGGTGGAAATGGACAGGAAGTGATGATGGGGCAGGGGAGACAGAAAAGGGTGGGAAAGGTGAAGATGGAAAGGGAGGGATGGTGAGACAGGGTAGGTATCACAATGGGTGGGGTGGGTGGAGAGGGATGAACAGGGAGGGTGGTGCAGAGGAGGTATAATGTACACTCTTGTGATTTTAGTCATTGCTGGTTTGCTAGTACGAGCATAGCGATGTTTTATTTTTCAACATTCTTAAAAAAAAAAAAAAGGGGGGGGAGTGATGCCAGCAACAATCCCATAAACATGGCATCTGAAAACACAGGTAAAAGTAAAAGGCATCAAAGATGAAGCATTTGAAGTTCTAATATAGTAGCTAGGATACAGAAAAAAAAGAAAACAAAAATCCTTACCTAACTTCTTGCTTCGCTGCGTTGAGTTCCTTGAATTGGCCTTCTTGCCCACTGGCTGCACCGGAGATGCATCCTTCTTCTGGTGAATTTTCCGAGGGCGACCAGGCTTGCGTCTCTCTGGATCTGGGTTTTGTGGGGGACGTCTGAGCTTATGTGGTTCTTTTCTGGGGCGGCCGCGCTTGCGCTTCAACCCTTGTTTACCAAGATTTGTACAGGTTCCTTCATTTGAGTCTGAGCTCCACTCAGACTTAACATGCAAATCAACATCAACCAATTCTTCAGCCTGCATAAACTCATCCTCACATTTAAACTCCATAGTATCACAAGATAGATTTTCTAAAGGGTCACGTTCTTCACCACAAACACTTATACTACCTGAAGCATCACCTGACTGGGTAATGCTTACATCTTTGGGAGCAGGAACCACAATATGTTCTGTATTATTAACTATGATATCATCATCATCCTGTTCCTCCAGTTTAATCAACCCTGTCTCAACAAGTACATGGTCAGTCACATCCTCCTCCTCCAACTTCACAAATGGTACAATTGTTTCAGTGTCTTTCAGATTATCCCTCTCCTCCAGCTTCGATACACTTCTAGTTTTACAGTTTTTTGTGTTCACTTGTTCTCCAGCTTTATTCTCCTCTTCCTCCTCCAACTTTACTACACCTGTTGTTTCAGCGTGTCTCACTGCTGTTTGTTTGCCAATGCCATCCACCTGCATATTTGTACTAATAGGTACTGCTCCTTCAGCTCCTACATTTAAAGCCACTTTGTTTGCCAAGATATTTTGATACATCTGCAATGGTAACAAATTTTCATGCTTTGTGATAAAAGAATGTATCCACTCAACATCTGGCATACTGTTTTTAAACTGGTCAACATTTCTGCCTCCTTTATCTAGAAGAGATTTCACAAACAACTGTAGTTCCACCACACCAAAAGCATTGGCAGAATCACCCAGGTCTTTAATATGGTTGGCAATGTAAATTTCTTCTCCCTGCAGCAAGGCAATTCTACATGGGGCAACTGATGGCAATTGTCCATTATTGTGTAGTTTATGAACATCCTTTCCAGTGTCAGCACCACCACCATGTTTGTCTGTGCACTCCATCACAGCGTCGCACTCACTGTTCATGCCTGTAACAGAGAAATTACACTAAGTTACCATTTGATGCTTGTCTGTTGCCATTAACAATTTCCCCTCAATGACATGTTTTATATTTTAATCCCTTGATTATCCAGCCAATATGGGGGAAGAGGGTGTTGAATAATCCAAGTCTGGGTGAGTGAGGTTATGTACATACATATGGACAAACACAAACATAAAAGTGGAACTTTAAATTTAGCTGTGTTGTAAATGCCTCTACTAATTGAGGCATGGAAGAGCAAGTTAACGACAGTGCTCCCAGATGAATTACCAAAGTTGTTCAAGGGACTGGGTATGCTGGCACTAACTGCTGATTTGATTCTGAATGTACAGAGCTTGAATGAGAATGAATAAATACAGAGATTAAAAGAAATCCTAGGAAACAGATTAATGAAACTGGTATTAGACAGTGTGCACATCTAGAACATTACAGAAAACTATGTTTTTACTATAACCTGGCCTAAAATTTCCCCCTCTCCATTTCTCTCTCTCTCTTTTTTTTTTTTTAACGCAAGGAAGTTGAAGCCAAGGGCCAAGGGCCTGGAAACTGCTCCCTCCAAGAAAAAAACAAAAACAAGACAACAGAGAGCCAAATTCGAGATCCATTCATTTTGAGATGCATGGACACAATACATTTGAAAGACTGGAGATACCAGGCAGTAGGAAAAACAGACAGAGGGGAGACAGTTCCAGAGTTGACCTGTTGATTACATGAAGGGCTGGGAGTAGCAGTTAACTCTTGCATTAGAGAGTTGGACAGAAAAGGGATGAGAGTTTGTTGCTAGACAGGTGCTATGTTCCTGCCATAGTGGTGGAGGAATTCAACCAGACTGTTCAAAGAAGCAGCCACCATTGGAGCAGCGACAGAAAAGAGATAAAGATGCAACAGTGTGGCAAAGAGACAGAGGTTGAAGGGAGCCAGTAAGAGGAGGAAAGTTAATGAGAAGAAAAGCTTTTGACTCCACCCTGTTGAGAAGAGCAAATAAAACGTGTGTATAAAGTCAACAACTGTGCAGGGGTAAAAAAAGGTACAGAGTCGGCTTACCACACCTAGTCTCTTAGAAGCAGATTTTATAAGAAAGGTTATATACATATTTTTTTTTAGATAACAGAGGAAGGGAAAACAAAGGTAATATATATATACTGTATATATATATAAAAAAAAAAAATCATGTGCCTAAAGGCATCCTCCATTCACAAAATATTTACAACATCTGGATTTAAATAAAAGTAGATTAAATGTTTGTTAGAAGCAACTCCCAGGAAGTGAATTCCAGACGGTAGTAGTTCTGGGGATAAATTAACTTTGATAAGCAAAGGTTCTGCACTGCAGAGGAGAGAGTGTGAGTTCATGGGTGCTCCCAGCTGCCCAAGTATTTTGGGACAAAATACGAAGAGGAGGCACAACTGAAGCAAAATCATCAGAGCACTTACGGTAAAAATATCAGTAAAATAATGGTAAAGATGCAACATCTCTACGTACTGATAATGGCGGAAGGTCCTGCGTAATGGCAGGATTATTGATTAATTTAATGGCTTTATTCTGAATTTTGTCCAACTGCCTCAAGGCAACCACTCCACATCCACTCCACAGTGGCGAACAGTATTCGATCTGAGAACGCACATGAATTTTGTATATTGTGGCCGACTGCTTGTCAGTGAAGAATTCACGAACTCTGTCCCAACTTTTTAGAAGCATTTTTAGCACGGGATTTAACATAAGCTGTCCTTAGGTTGGTGTTTAGTGTGATAACTTGGATATCAATTGTAGTGGATATGGGAATATTGATATAATTTAAAATTATGTGGAAGTCTGAGAGATAAATCCTTACTGAATGAAACCTCAAGTATGTTTAAAGATGATGAGGGATTGAGCTGGATATTGTTAAAAATTAGAGGGTAATCCTGTGGAAGATTTTGTCTGGTTGATATGTACAAACTGAGTTTTGGATGCAATAAAAACAAGAAAGTTATTTTTACCCCAATCAGAAATATGAGCCATGTCAGCAATAAGGTTAAAATATGTTGTCAGTTAAGAAGTACAGTACTATGGGAATGACACTGAGCCACAGCACTGTCTTTTTTCTGTTGCCAAGATACGTGAAATATGCTATAAAAGGACAAAAATTGAGGCAAATTTCAAGTGAAACAACTATACTGCCCCGGTGAAAGAGTAACCAGTTGATCAAAATGAGATGGAGATGTGAGGAGTAGATTTTGCGTTACTATAGTGGTACACACTTAAAGAGGCGCTTTGGGTGGAGCCGGACTCTGAGTACAGTGTTGCCACTTTTCCATACCTCTCTCTCTCTCTCTCCTGTGGGATGTGCATCTCCAATTTTGCTTCTTTTATGAGTGACTTATAAACTTGTGCTTTCATTTCTTTCTTTTGTTTTTACTAAATCTAATTAGATTTTTAAAAAACATTATTTTTTACATATGGTGCCAGATGCCCTCTCTGTTGTGGCGCCATGATTTGTTTTCTTTCATTCAATCATTCTGTCCCTCCCTTCCTTCCTCCATCTCTCCTCAGCAATGCACTCAACACTGTTCCTGGCCTGACTTTTTTTGTTTTTTTTTTCTCTCTCTCTCTCCTGGGGGATGCGTCTCCCTGGGGAGACGTACATCCCCCAGACTCCTGGGCTGCCTGCTCTCTCTCTCTCTCTCTCTCTCTCTCTCTCTCTCTCTCTCTCTCTCATCTGTGGTATTTTAAGATACATTCTGGGCTATTTTCTTTTATATTATATTGTACATATTGTACATTTTACTTTATTTCCACACCACCCAGGAAGGAAAAGTCTTGTGAGGTGTGGGCTGGCTGAGCTGTCATTCTGTCTGTGTCAAGGTCACAAATGAGTGTGACACAAGGAAGCTTTCCCCAGCTGAGACTGGATCTGTGTGTTGCCGGTCACGAGATTTAATGTTTTTTTTTTTTTTTACTAAGAAACTGGAATATTTTTACTTATATTCCTGCACATTATCTCATAATCATAATTGTGAAATTATTACCCACCCCAGAACTACGGTAAAAGCAGATAAAAATGACAACATTATTTTAGCAATGCTGTAAAATATTTATGCCACGTTTCTGTATTGCCGTATAAATATTTTATGCATAATAAGTTTTCTGTTCTTCCATATATTATAATACATATATTAAAATTGTATTCATATGTGTTTACCTTATTTGCGATGCCATTTACAAATATAACAGCCGTTTCACATCGCGGGTTTGGCAAACTTAGCAACACTGTACACAGGGTCCGGCCCCACCAAACATGCCACTTTAAGTTTGTACCACTATAGAACTGGAACATAATCGGAATGATAACAGAATATCCATGAGATGTATGATATCTTGTTGAAAACAATAAGGTATCAATAGACAAATCCCAAAACACGCTGCAAGGATGGAAAAGAAGAAACTACAGTGTAATAACCCATGTAGCAAGGGACCCGAGGCAGGGAATAAAGCATGGAACACTATATGAAGAAGAAACAGTGAAACAGCATGGAACAACTTAAGATTAGGTGAAACAGCATGGAATAATGTAAGACAGAGTGAAACAGCATGGAACAATATAAGAGAACAGAGTGAAACAGCATGGAACAATATGAGTATAGAGTGAAACAGCATGGAACAATATAAGAGTACAAAGTGAAACAGCATGGAACAGTATAAGAGTATAGTGAAACAGCATGGAACAGTACAAGATAATGAAACTGCATGGAACTATATAAGAAGATATAGCGAAACAGCATGGAACAATATATAACGTGAAAAAGCATGGAACAATACAAGAAGATAGTGAAACAGCATGGAACAATACAAGAAGATAGTGGAACAGCATGGAACAATATAAGAAGATATGAAACAGCATGGAACAATACAAGAAGATGGCAAGAAACAGCATAGAACACTGTAAGACTGAGTGAAACTGCATGGAATAATATAAGAATAGTGAAACAGCATGGAACAACATATGGAGAAGATAGTGAAACAGCATGGAACAATGTAAAATAGTGAAACAGCATGGAACAATATAAGAAGATACATTGAAACAGCATGGAACAATATATGAAGAAACAGCATGGAACAATATATGGAGAAGAGAGAGTGAAACAGCATGGAACAATATATGAAGGGTGAAACAGCATGGAACAATATATGAAGCGTGAAAGAGCATGGAACAATATATGGAGAAGATAATGAAGCAGAATGGAACAATGTAAGATGGTGAAATAGCATGGAACAATATAAGAAGAGAGAAACAGTATGGAACAATATATGAAGAGAGAAACAGCGTGGAACAATATATGGAGAAGATAGTGAAACAGCATGGAACAATATATGGAGAAGATAGAGGGAAACAGCATGGAACAATACATGGAGAATAAAGAGTGAAACAGCATGGAACAATATAGGAGAGTGAAACCAGGGTTGGCGCCAAAGGGGTTATGCCCACCTGGGTTTTTTCAGTAAAACCCACAAAACAAAACAAAAAAACTATTTTACCCACTTTAGTTTTCTTTCGTTTTTTTTTTTTTTTTTTTTCAAATTAATGCAGTTAAGCATATAAATTCAGTGTAATATGAGCCAGTATCATAGAAACTTATAACACATGCAGGCAGAGGCAAAATTTTGTATTTATGAGCAGACACATAATAAAATATCAAAGATAAATCATAGATACCCACTGCATTCTGTTTAACTGGTTAAAAAAACAACATTAGGCTCCGCCAAACATTTAATTAATTGGCTAATTTTGTAACCTTTTATTGCAGGATTACCAGTTTGTTTTTGATAGATACAGTTTTTGCTTAGTAAAGATTAGGGCATATTTGTTAGATAATCAGTACTGAAGTTAGGCCTATGCCAGGTTAGGTTGTCTCATTACCAAATCTCAGTCATCTAAAAAAAAAAATAAACATTATTATAAACACTGCTACTTTCTGAATATAGGTCTATTTGATAGACTTAGGTTTGTTACCCCAAGGCTATTATTACTATTAAGATGATGTGTACATTCACTTATGGAAGTGATTTTTCACTAGTAAGGAGAATGGGAAATGTAAGTGAAAAATTACCAGAAAGTTGTAGCAGCAAAAGAAATGAGTCCTTCTCCTACTACTGTGTTGCAGCAGCAAAGAAAATGAGTCCCTCTTCACTACTGTGTAGTGTACAGTGTTCTCTCCGTCAACTCATGTTGAAACATGTTTTGCAGTGTAGCAGGCAGCCCAGGGGTAACAGACAAACAAGTCAAAACATGATCATCCCTCTCATTCGACTCGTGGAAAATTCTCATTGTGTAAAATTATAATCTAATTGAGCTGTTCATAATTAGGTATATACATTATTTTATTTGTTTTATGGTACACTTTGAAAAAAAAAAATACTTTGCCTTTTTTTGGGGGGGGGAGGGGAGGGGGGGTATTTTGTGGAAAGAGAGAGAGAGAGAGAGAGAGAGAGAGAGAGAGAAAAAAAATGAAA
>JAGKTI010002582.1:20372-40113 GCA_018397915.1 Birgus latro | reverse complement strand
GAGGGAGAGAGAGAGAGAGAGAGAGAGAGAGAGAGGCTTTTCAAATTTTTTTTTTTTTCCAACCCTGAGTGAAACAGCATGGAACAATATAAGAGGATAGTGTGAAACAGCATGGAACAATATAAGAGGATAGTGTGAAACAGCATGGAACAATATACTGTAAGAGGATAGTGTGAAACAGCATGGAACAATATACTGTAAGAGGATAGTGTGAAACAGCATGGAACAATATAAGAGGATAGTGTGAAATGGCATGGAACAATATAAGAGGATAGTGTGGAATGGGATGGAACAATATAAGAGGATAGTGTGAAACAGCACGGAACAATATAAGAGGATAGTGTGAAACAGCATGAAACAATATATGGAGAAGATAAGGGTGAAGTAGCATGGAACAATATGAAGAGTGAAACAGCATGGAACAATATAAGACAGAGTGAAACAGCATGGAATAATATAAGAGGACAGTGTGAAACAGAATGGAACAATATATGAAGAGTGAAACAGCATGGAACAATATAAGATACTAAAACAGCATGGAACAAAATATGAATATACAGTAGAACCTCAATTATCCGCGAGCCAAACCGGAGTTGGTGCTAAACCGGACAATTTAAAGAAAAATTCCAAAACCGATCAACCGGGGAAAATCCAGGACCTAACCAGCATTTCAAATTCACGTGCAACCATCTCACCCGAATGTTTTCATTCCTTTGCCACCAGAGCACATCACCGCAGTCCCTGCCATTGTTTTGTGGGTTAACAGTGTAAACACTGCAACATACCACTGTTTTATCTCAATTTTCCATAATATTTGGTGGAATATCAGCCACGGCTCCTGGCTGTTCGTGGAAAGATGCTGATGAATTATTTCGAAAGATCATCCGATTCATGGAGATAAATCCAGCCAACACAGCTAATAAACTGCTTAATTTTTGTAGCCATTATGATGACTTCCAAAATTGCCGTTGTGTAGCAATCAAACAGCTGGACATCAGGGACTTTTTCATGTGGGGTAAACAAGCAAAATGAGCACACATTTCACTCGTATCCTCCTGTTCATTTGTGGGCTTCCCAGATGGTGATGCATCAACATCCATACCAGCAAGTACTCCAGCAAAAATGACTGCTCCACCAGTCTCCAGGGAAAGAGAGAGAGAGAGAGAGAGTAACCGGTAAATAGCCTATCGTAGTTACAGTAAAACCTCAATATAACGGACTTCAATAGACTGGAATTCACTTTTATCGGACTCAAGGAGCTACCGGACTAAATTCCTATATACTGGAAAAAGTCTGATAAAGTCAGAAGCAGTCCGGACTGCCTTACCACTTCAGCTATGTTCATCAAAATAAGGTAAATAAAAGACATGTTTATCAGGGTACAGTACAGTATTATTATATCGATTATACCATTTGATTAATGTAGTGAAGTTATAACACAGTACAGTACTGCAATGGTTGTCAAAACAGTTAAAAAACCGTTCATGAGATCCGGACTAATGTCTGATATATTGGAAAAAGTCTGGGTTAGCAGGAGGAAGTCCGGATGTCGCTTTTATCGGAATTTCAGATTTTTCGGAATGGTTTGGGCCCCAGTGGGGTGCTTTCAAAGCTAATACTCCACTAGATGGCTCCTCAATTTGGACAAACACATTCCCCGCACTGTTTTAAAAGCATATTTTTCTTTGTTAAATATCTCCACTGTTGTGTGAAACTGTGAATCATAGTAATGTCATATACCGTAATATAAATTATATAAACAGAACACGTATACATAATGTAGAGTGAATAATTTATATTTATCATAAACGGAAATTAAAATATCATTGATGGCATATGATGGCAACCCGTCCATTCAGTGGTCCTATATTATTTAATTTCTGCTACATTTAGTGGAAGTTTGGTTCTTAATACATAGTTTGTTTAGACTGTAAATAATGCCTACTGGGTATTTTGACTCATTCAGTCTGTATATGGGCAGAAATTTAATGTTGAGTAAATACTGGGACTCAACATTTTGCTCATTCCCTTCACACATGTGCAGTGCAAGACAGGCCTGTGTTCATTTTTTTTTTTTTTTTACAAGAGATTTGTTTTCAAAACAAACGCACAAGGACTAATGCTTAAAACAATACAATTTAGACTACTTGTGGTCTGGTTAGGTCAGATGAAGTAAGGCACTGTAATTGCTTTGGAGGGTATGAGGGGCAACATGGGACTGCTTTGTGGTGGGCATGTGTAAAGGGAGTGAACAAAATGTTGAGTCCCAGTATTTACTTAACATTAAATTTCTGCCCACACTGAGACTGAATGAGTCAAAATACCCACTAGGTGTAATTCACAGTCTGAACAAACTATGTAATAAGAACCAAATTTGCACAAATGTACCAGAAATTAAATAATATAAGGCCACTGAATGGGCAGGTTGCCATCATATGCCATCAATGATATTTTAATTTCCACTCACGATAAATATAAACAATTCACGCTACGTTATATATACATGTTCTATTTGTATTATTTATATTACAGTATATGACATTACTATGATTCACAGTTTCACACAACAGTGTAGGTACTTAACAAAGAAAAATATGCTTTTTAAACAGTGCAGGGAATTTATTTGTCCAAATAGAGGAGCCATCTAGTGGAATACTAGGCTTCTCAGAAGCACCCCACTAGTCCGTTATAGCGAGGTATTACCGTATTATGAATATGCTAATAGTGTAGTAAGGATCATTACAATTCAGTTATGTAAATAAAATACACTGAAAGCATTAGGCCAATTTTATGTCCCTGCAACCCATCAAAATTTCCACAGTATGAGACTCACTGGTGTAAGACAGCAGGAAATGAGTGTTATTCGATCATCCAGAAAAATTGATTTCCCGGCACTTTGAATTCCCTGTGGCTCCCGGATAATTGAGGTTCTACTGTACAGTGAAACGGCATGGAACATATATTGGAAGATCAAGTGAAACAGCAAGGAACAATATAAGACAGAGTAAAGCAGCAAGGAGTCAATACCATATACTGTGGTACAAATGGGCATGAAATGAATGCATAAAGATACAAAGGGAGAAGTGAACTTTATGAAGGAAAATGAGAGAGAGAGAGAGAGAGAGAGAAAAAAAAAAACTGTACTACAGCCAAACAGTTTGTTAATGGCCAAATAAAAATAAAGGATAACATAATGTGACCAAGAGATGGGGAAGAAATATATATATATTTTTGTTTTAAAGACTGCAACATGCTTGCAAGTGTTGACCTTGGTCACCTAATGGCAGCTCTCTATGCTGCTCTATCTCTTGTACCCTCCCTATTCTGTCCCTCATCCCTGAGGTCATGCTGAATGACCTCATCCCAAGTCTTTTTTGGACTACCTTTCACAACTCTACCTCTAGTATTAACACTTCACAATTTCTGCACCCAACTGTCATCCCCCATCCTCTGCACATGCCCAAACCACTCCAATCTACCCCTCCTCATCACAACACCAATAGTCTCCAGTACCATCCTACTTCTTAACTCTTCCATTGTAAACCTAGACCCCCCAGGCCTCGCACTCAAGGACACACTGCACATCCACCTAATCATTGTCATTTCTGAATGTTTGAGTCTGCAGATATCCTCTTCCTGTACTGTCCAGGTCTCATTACCATACAGCATTACACATACAAAGATCCTTTAGGATGGAGGGATATTTCTCTCAATGTTAGGAGACGCAACAGCTCCCTCAACTTTTTCGAACCACTCCTCACTCAAGCCACAGAGCTACCTCCACCTCCACCTCCAGCACTTAACATGTCTCCCAAATAACAAAACTCACACACTCGAGAGACTCACCAGCAATATCAATCCTTTCATGTGTGACAATCTACACATGCTCTCCCCAACACACTGCACACACGAAATCAGCATTATCTTGCAGTCACCTCTAATACCACTACACTTCTTATGCACCTACTTATCACAAACACTGCAGAAGATGGAATTACTTCTCATGCCCTTGTGGCAAACCGCACAAGACCACTCCCTCTCTTCTTTGACAGTACCGCCACCAACCCTAGATACCATAACCTTTGTTTTATCACTATCTACTCTCAAGTGTATGTGAGTGATGTGAGAGTGTATGTGAGTGAGGTGGAAGGGGCGAGAGGGAGGGGGAGGCCGAGGATGAGATGGAGGGATGGAGTGGAGAGGTATACAGTATGAGAGAGGGGGGTGTGAGTTGGGAGCGTGGTAGTGAAATGGCAGGGGACAGAGTGACATGGAGGTGATTTGTTTGTGGCCATCCCGTTCGGGATTGAGGCGTCTGGCAACAGATAGATAGATACTCTCAAGCCCTCATGTCATACCATCTCTCCACTTCCTAAATCTTCCTCTGCCCCCCTTTCATCCTCCGCAATGAACACCAATCATCAGCATACATCTCCCATGGAAGTCCATTTCTAAAGTAAAGTGAGAGGGCTTCAAGTACCATGATAAACAACAAGGTGCTCAAGACTGACCCCAGATGCACACCAACATTTAAAGAAAACTCATCACTCAAATCTCTATTCACAGTTAGCTGAGTGCAAACACCTACATACATAGCCACAACTACCCTAACCAGCCACTCCTTGATCCCAAGCTTTCTCATTGCCCACTTCAACATTTCCCAAGGGATTGTCAAAAGCATCCTCCAAGTCAACACAAACAAAGTACAGATCACTTTCCCATCCTATATATTTTTCTTGAAGCTGTTGAACAGTGAATATGGCATCAGTGGTACCTTCGCCTGGCATAAACCCAAACTGCATCTGACCGACGTTCACACTTTGTCTAATCATACCTTCTAGGATTCTCTCCATTACCTTCATTATCTGGTCCAAATGCTTTAGGCCTCTATAATTTCCTCTTTCCAAGGCATCACCCTTCCCCTTGTACACATTCACAAGCACACTGTTTAGCCAATCATCTGGGACAACACACTCATATATAAATCATATTTATCAAGTCAGTAACTAACCCTTTCTTATATCTACTGAGGCCATCAGCATTTCAGCAGTCAACCCAGACACACCTGTTGCCTTCCCCACCTGCATCCTGCCATGTTCACAGTAGCAGCATCAGTCAATAGCCTAGGGCCAATCACTGGATATGTTGGCTCCAAACCTTTTTTGTTCAAGTTAAACTCTGCTTATAATGCTCTCTCCAGGTGTCTTTAATATCCCCACTGTTCACCACTAACTTTCTTTCATCAGTCTTCACACATTGCTCACCTATGATATCCCTGTTTTCCCTCTTCTGATTTGCCACTCTAAATATCATATTCTTCCTTTCCACACAATTTAGGTTATCCAGTAAGTCTCTGACACTCTGATTATACCATGTAAACCACTTTTCTAGTCCTACCCTTGGCAACCAAGTATTCCTCTTTGTTACCACCCCTTTTCCACTCCCAGAAAAGCATTCTTTTCTTCTTAACTGCAGCTTCTACACCCTCATCCCAACACCAAGTTCCAGGTTACTTTATCACCTATATTATTGTGTGAAAAGCAATATACGCTTGTACTACATATAAATTAGTACCAAATAAATAAATATCTACAAGGCTGTGTGGTTTTAGTTAAGTTTCCCTTACACAGCAAGCATCTTTTATGGAGCGTGGCGTCATAGAAACCGGTATCCAGGTGAGCGATCCCTTACCTGTTTAGGATATTTTTCACTTCAGGTGAGCGCTTTCTCGCTGAATTTTCGATGTTTCTCACCAAAAGCGAATGTTTGAGCCAAAAAATGACAAGCTGAAAATCAGTCGGGTTCTGAGGGTGGGTTGGGTAAAAAAGCAGTCGGGACGGGGTGGGTTAATGTCCTGGGTGTACCACACCTACAGTTTAAACAGTTTGTGGACATAGGCATTTTGAGTTCTGGAGGCTACACTGTAATAATACATGGGAAATTAATTGGAAAAACTGTAATAGCTGGGGGGGGGAAGAAGCTGAGAGGGAGAGAAATGTGCTACACACTTTCCTATGTCTATACTCAGGTATTACTGCCCAGTGTCCATACTGCATATGTGTGAGGGCAGTTTCATTTATGACTGATGTGTTTGCATAAGTAAGGATGTTTTTGTGACATATCAGTGAGTTGTGTGAACATTCAAAATATATTTGCCAAATTCAAATCATCAAACACATATCCTGCACCAGCCAAGGAATATGTGTCCTTTCAGACAACATAACACTTCTCTATATACCTACTGTCTGTACATACATATAAAAGTGATGCCATGCTTCTTTACAGTGGTTCTGCATTATAAAACTGATGCCATGCTCCTCTAGAGTGAATCCCCCATCAGGGCTGGTTATGGTACAGCTATTGTTTTCTATGACGTGGAAGTTAACTGAAGTCCCAAAACCAAAGAATTACTTTACTTCCCTACAACTGCTGGAAACTGCTGGGAGAAATCTACAGTGTATCTGCCCTGGGAAACTGTGAGAATCTCATTAGGATTTTAATGTGATTGTTTCCTGTATAAGAAAGATGAATTTTTGGCCACACTTCACTCTCTAGGTAATACCTCTCAGGCCCAGTGGTAACAATCCATTCACGACTAAACACTTGACCACCACTATGAACTGATTTTCAGTATTCACAGAAATAATCAGAGAACAATAAGAAAACTAAAAAACAGTATCAGTTTCATAGTCTACCATACAATTATGATTAATATCAATTATCCCTACAACTTGAAGATTTTTTTTTCTTATTTTCTTGCTCCTACAAGATAATTTTATTATGCTTCAGATGGCACTCTAATAGTGAAGGGGTCAGAAGGCTAATATTATCTCCTACAGTTCAAAAGTCTCGTAAAAAACAAACAAAAAAATTGTTGGGTAGCATAAAGATATGACAGTAGTTATTGGACTAAATTATGCCTCAGCTAGCTATAATCAGCCAATCCAGTGTTCCATCAGAAGTGTAAGGGACATGGGCTAGACTACTCACTCCGGACAAATAAGTCCAGATGTTCACCCTTACTGCCACTAGTGATCAATAGTCTCAGCTCAATACCCTTTGGAGTTACTGTTATGGACCATACCTGGTTGAGGGCCTTGACTCCCTAGATCACAAGGCAGCTAGATACTGTATGAAGGCAATTGGGCTAATGCACTACATCAGTACACAGCATAATGACCCATCCTTGATCATCCCACTGGCACCAGAGAATTGTCCCATAAAGGGAAAACTACTCAAGTGACAGAGGGCAGCTACATACTCATACAGCAAGAATATATAAAGACATGGTTGTAGGCAATGAGTTAAATTATGTCCAGGCTGGACACAGGCACAGAAACAAATCTCTTCAGGTACAGTATTCTACTTGCAAACATCCATTACAGTACAGCACAACCTCCTAAATCAACTCTCCAATTTCCAAAAAATATCCAATTGTTACAATATATTTTCATGCCATAGGAGGGTGCTGATACTGTTCTCACACAAACAATGCAAACCTGAATAAGTGTCACTGGGGACAAGTATAACAACTGATGATGTACTACTAAGACAACTACACTACAACACTGCTGCTACTCCTCCTGGTAATGAAGGCTATCTTTTAAATGATTTTCTAATATTACAGTACAGTACTATAATTGTTATAATTATACTTTCCAAATCAATCCACTTTCCATAAAGCCTTGGGACCCGAGCATTTTGGATTTGAGGGTGTCTTACTTACTTTATTGATTTTTGGTGGTAGGTGGGGGCAACCATCATCCACTCACTTGATGTAGTGCTTGCCCCTCCCTGTAAAACAAATAGTTCAAAGTCAAATGGCCACCTCTTACGGGATTATGGTGTCTGGCAACAGATAGATTTATTGACTTTTAAACTGCTACTTTACTGCCCTATCAATGGGAGTGAGCAATAAAACTCACCCTTGGACAACTTTACATGGGTAACACAGTCTAACCATGACACTCATGACTACATACAGTACAGTACTTCAGTCCTCACCATGGCATCCTTCAGCCCCAACCTTAGCAAAAACTAATCATATAAATAAATAACTAAATACTTTATACAGCAAAAAGAAGAGCATTCAATTTTAATATCTGAGCAGGTTTTCCTCCTAAAATTATAACACCACCAAGTGACAACCAGCTTTAAAAATTAGAGAAAAAAAAATCTGACAGTAAAATCACCTGCCATTAAAAAAAATAATAATAATCTGACAGAAAATCACCTGCCATTAAAAAAAAAAAAAAAAACCTTCATGATATGCTTCGGTCTTCTTAGGTTTGAGTTTTGTAATATCCATACAAAAGGCTGCATAACTGTAAATTACGGTAAAAATTCTAGAGTGCCCTCTCCTATAATGCAAGAGTTCTGATAATCCCTCCAATATCCGTTGTAACAGAGCCAAAGGCATGTCCGAATATTGGTTTTGTCCGGATATTGAGCCCTGAAGCTCCAGCACTGGTTTTTCATGACCCTAACCTAACCTAACCTAAATCAGAAAACTACCTTCCTACCTCCCTACTGGACATGTGTAGCACTTATTTAGGTCCCTTTTCACATAAATAATGCACACAAAGCTGAATTTATTGAATTTTAACCAAAAAATGATGATTTAGAGGTGAGTGAGGAATAGGTGCTCAGAACTTGCCAGCATAGTAAAAGTAAGTATCTGACATGGAAATCATCTTTTCTCACATTTTATGCACTAAATTATTGGATACAAAGCATCAAATACAATAAATGATGTAAATTGCTACCAGAAAAATGGTTAGGTTAGGTTAGGTTATGACCGGACATGAAATTCACTGCCTTTCACCATTTTCATAGCTGGTGCAATTAAAACCATGCATGAAAGAATTAAATTAAAAGCAGGAAATTATGATTAACACAATGTTAGGTTAGGTTAGGTTATGACCGGACATGAAATTCACTGCCTTTCACCTTTTTCCTAGCTGGTGCACTTAAGAACCTTGCATGAAAAAATTAAATTGCAAGCAGGAAATTATGATTAACATTTTTGGTAATTTTTTAACACATTTACAGCATGATGAAAACAGGTTAGGCATGAAAATCTTTATGGTAAGCATAGGTTAGGTTAGGTTAGGTTATGAGCGAACATGAAATTCAATGCCTTTCACCTTTTTCCTAGCAGGTGCACTTAAGAACCATGCATGAAAAAATTAAATTAAAAGCAGAAAATAATGATTAACACAATGTTAGGTTAGGTTAGGTTATGACCGGACATGAAATTCACTGCCTTTCACCTTTTTCCTAACTGGTGCACTTAAGAACCATGCATGAAAAAATTAAACTGCAAGCAGGAAATTATGACTAACATTTTTGGTAATTTTTTAACACATTTACAGCATGATGAAAACAGGTTAGGCATGCAAATCTTTATGGTAAGCATAGGTTAGGTTAGGATAAGTTAGGTTAGGTTAGGTTATGACCGAACATGAAATTCACTGCCTTTCACCTTTTTCCTAGCTGGTGCACTTAAGAACCATGCATGAAAAAATTAAATTGCAAGCAGGAAATTATGATTAACATTTTTGGTAATTTTTTAACACATTTACTGCATGATGAAAACAGGTTAGGCATGAAAATCTTTATGGAAATCATCTTTCACACAGTTTATGCATGAGATTAATGATATGGAAAGAACAAAACAAGGAATTTTGATGAAGGTAGGGTACTTACCAGAATGTTGCCGCCGTCCTGATGTATAACACGCTCGATCATCTCAGACTCTGACAGTAAGACCTTGCACCTGACACCCTAGCGCTTCCAGTGCACTTTACACTCACCAGCACTTCTCACAAGCACTTTCCACAACGTTTTCTTTCGCATACCTTGCATCACATCACTTCACTTCACTGTACATAACAGTAAATTCCCGTGTGGTTTAGTGACGAGTCCTGGAGAATTTATTCAATCTCAGCATACTTAGGTGTAAACAGCACCTTCCTCTCCACATTTCGTCTGGTCTTCCAAGCGAAATCAGCCGTGTACTGCTGTAGTTTGTCTCAGGACTTCTTGATATCAAACAAGGTGGAGCTAGGGAGATTGAATTCACGACGAATCCGTGAAGTCGGCCACCCGGCGTCCATCTTTTCCAATACCCTTCCCTCTTCTTCTCCAGAGTCAGAACCACTTTCTTCCTCTTCTCAGGTGGCAGGGCCATCATCACACACATGATGAAGAAGGCGAAGAGCAGTATCAAGCACTGTACGAGGTAGGGTATCACCACAAAAGCAATCACTTCGGCCGCCATTGTCGGAGCTGTTCACGAGGCATGAGCTGAGTGGAAAATAGGGACCAACAGAGAGGCGCCACGCGCGTAAACACAGCCGATCAGCGCGCGCGGGAAATTCAAACTGACGCGGTCCAAAAAAATCGAAAATTTTTCAATTTTTTTTCGATTTTTTTTTGGCATTTTGGGGGTTGGGCAGCCCACGATATCCGAATAGTGAGGGTGTTCGAATATTGGACGTCCGACCGAATAATAGAGGGATTACTGTATTTCATTTATATTATATGGCATGACTAAGGAATTCGGCTGAAAAGCTATAGAAATTTTTAACTGATAGTATTATTAAACCTCATCAATTTTACATGCAAAACAAGTCTAATGCAATATGACCTTACCTAATGTGAAATGAACTTCATTCACTCCTAACCTTGGTATTAATTGATTTAGCCTTATTTCCATAAAGTCTGGGTGTCATAAATGAATTATGCTATGATGAAACTTACTTTATATCACATACTTTTCATTAAGGGAGCTCTCCTAGCTTTTGTCCTTTATAATTACCTTACAGTATTATGATGAGTCTTGTGAATCAGAGGTACTGTACTGTATTCAGAATTTTATTTTTTTACTTTCATCCATCCATCATCCAATCCTATTTTGCCCCATGAGAAGCATAGGAGCCCAGGGCATGGCAAGTTGGTCCTGACATTTAACCCATCCTAACCCAATGACTACATTTGTAGTCCTGATTTTCAAAAATTCAGTGATTTATTGTGATATGATTGTATGTTGAAATATGGGTCCTAATCGTTTATTTGGCTCCACTGTAACATACTGCAGCTGAGATATTATATTTCCAGTAGTTACCCATAGGTTTAATTGCTCATAGAAATCTTTAATTTTACCAATTTTCTTTGGTCTCTTACACCATCCTGTTCGAACCTGTCTGGCAACAGCTGTAGGAGACTCCTGCACCTAGTACTCTCTCAGTCACAAGCTGAATGCCACACAAGACAAACAGGGGGGGCAGATCACCAACTGTTCTTATATCCTTCTCATAAGGTGAGTGTGAATTTGGCAGACTACATATGTAGTCATTGGGCTTATGACCTGTAAACACTGTGTTTTACCCATGACTTTCTTTATGGTGATACTGTATTGTATTTGCATTTACCAATACATGAATGCAGGTCCTGAACATTGCAATTTATGAAATACTGTTGAATATAAAACTTGTTTCATTATTACATCTTTATAATATTCCATTGTTATACATTCTTCATATGTGTTTTTTGACAGCATAAGGAAATGGACCAACAAACATTTTATGGTCAAAGGATTGCATCTCATCGGTTCCTGAGGGATGCTGTACATTTCAGTGAAGATCTTGAAGGAGATGATATTGCCAATACTGGCCCACCAGCTGGTGGTGATGGCAGTGATATTGAACAACAAGATGACGATAACCTTCAAGATGAAAAGACGATGCCAGAAGAGATTGCGAGTGAAGTATTTTATGAGGAGCCTGTCGAAAATGTCTGCACTAATAGTAAGAGGCAAAGAAGAGATCTACCAAAATGGAAACACAGCCATATTACTCCTCAGCAGGACCTGATTCAAGACAAACAGGGAAGTGCAAAACAGATCCTACTGAAAAAATGCCCTGACCTTGCTGCAGTGTCAGAGTGGTCTATTTTTGAAAAAGTGTTTCAGAACATGCTCAGTCATCTTGTCTGTGAGACAAATAAGTATGCTAAGAGAGACTGTAACATCCCAAGTTTTCATATATCATGTGAAGAAATGTACAACTTTCTTGGTTTGTTACTGCTTTCTGGGTACAACCTTCTCAGAAGTGAGAGAGATTATTGGAGTAAATCACCTGATCTATCCTGTCGGGCTTTTGCAGAAACAATGATTCGCAATCATTTCCAGCAGATCAAACATGTACTCCATGCAGCTGATAGTCAGTCACTTGGTTCAGAGAAAATGGCAAAGATCAATCCTCTCTATGAAATTCTAAACCAGTCTTTACTGATGTTTGATGTAATTCATGAACACCTTAACATTGATGAGTCTATGGTTCCATATTTTGGAAGGCATTCATGTAAGTAATTCATAAGAGGAAAGCCAATCAGGTTTGGCTTCAAATGATGGGTAATTGCTAGCTCCAGTGGAATGCCTTACAGGGTTACCATATATGAAGGAAAGGATGGAAAATACAGCAAAGAGACTCCTCTTGGTACTTGAGTTGTGGACTGTCTCAAAGTATGTGAAAAGCCTACCTCTCACCACGTTTTCTTCGATAACTTCTTCACATCCATTGACCTAATTTCAGAGCTGAAATCCCTTGGATACACAGCTACTGGCACAATAAGGGAAAATCGCACAAAAGGGTGTGTAGTGAAGAGTGTAGCAGAGATGAAAACAAATGAAAGTGGTTCATTTGATTATAGATCAGATGGAGATGTCGAGATAGTTAGATGGAATGATAACTCAGTAGTAACCTTATGTAGTAATGCTAGTGGAGTTGATCCAGTTACCCAAGCAAAACGATGGGAGAAAAAGAAAGGACCAGTAACGATCCCCCAGCCACACGTTGTTGCACATTACAACAGTGGAATGGGTGGAGTAGATATCATGGGCAGAGCACTGGCAGATTACAGGCCAGCAATCAAAGGAAAGAAATGGTACTGGCCTCTGCTTGTAAATGCAGTAAACATTGCAGTAATTTACAGCTGGGGAGTTTATCAGCTGTGCACAAATGATCAAATGAAGCAAAAAGAATTCCGACGAAGCTTAGTTGCAGTAATGCTGAAGCAGTCACAGCCAAGACCAAGAGCAGAATCATTACCTGGTCCCTCTTATTCAGTCCCTGTAGAAGTCCGAACAGACAACCGAAACCACTACCCCCCCGAGTTGTCCTTCCAGTAAGACGCTGCACTGTGTGCAAGAAGAATTGTAGGATTCAGTGTGGCAAATGCAATAAGTCAATGCATTTGAACAACTCCTTTCAAATATACCATGAGAAGTTGATTTTTGATGCCCTAACAATAATGTTATTTTCTCTGGATTCTTTGTTATCTAGAAATGAGGTATTTTGTTTCAAGATTTACTTATTCTCCATTTTGTATGAATGATGACTTGTGCTGTATGATTACAATAAACTCTTTTTATGGAAATGTAAGTACAGTATATGTGAAAAAAAGAGATATATTGGTTTGTGAAGAAATATACTTATTACAGTATTCCATTTCTTTTTCCTTTGCTGAAGATATTAGTAATTCTATCAAGCAAACCAACTGAGAATTGTATGGGATAGTCATAAAAGTGATGTATATTTAAAGTAGCATATAAAAAAAAATCATGTAGGTTGAAAGGCTGGGTAGAGAACATATGTAGTCATGGCAATTTTGAGGACATAAAGTAATTAATCACTAAAATAGGGTAATATATCCCTTAATATGATCAATGACAGTAAAATACCTGAATATGAAAGATTTTTAAAAATATTAAGACAGGTTGGGTTTGCCTGGGTTAAGATGAGAGTGACCAGCCTCACTCATCCTCGAGTGGCACTGTGTGTGCAATAAACTACAACCACCCCTTGGATATAAACCTACACAGGCTCAATCCGATTGGAGTGCCTTAATACCCACTAAACCACCAGGTGCCATAATTTGGGTTACATGGTTATCACTCAGTGTAGTAAATGGTTTCCTGGTGTACAGGAAACCATTGGCCTATCACTCAATGTAGAGTCAACCACAGGCAGAAGGAAGAGGAAAGAGTGAAAGAAAGACTGAAGAGGAAGGGAGGAAGAGAGAAAAGAGAAGACACCCAAAGCAGCAATAAATCAAGTGAGTGGATGGTGAGCAAACAAAATTTCTGGTGAGGTGTATTTTTCCATTGTACTATTTGTGTGTATGTGTGTCCAACTTTGGGCATAGGTTTCACAGCATGCTTCCAAGGTCCAGTAGTCCTCCTACATACCAAACACCTCTGCATGTCACCACATCGGCCCTAACATCCACCATCCATAATGAATACATGCTAGGGCTGTGTCATACAGGACTGGTGTATTGGTATTAGCAGGGGTATTTTTACAGGTTGGTGGGTCTTCTGGTAGATCTTACGAAATTCAAATCCTTAAACTGTTCCCTGCCCCTGCCGGGATTTGAACCTGAGTCCGGTTATTTTGCTCTGTATTAGATACAGTAATCCCTCCAATATCCGTTGTAACAGAGCCAAAGGCATGTCCGAATATTGATTTTGTCCGGATATTGGTCCTGAAGCTCCAGAACTGGTTTTTCATGACCCTAACCTAACCTAACCTAAATCATAAAACTACCTTCCTACTCCCCCAAGTGGACATGCATAGCACTTATTTAGGTCCCTTTTCACATAATGCACACACAGCATGAATTTATTGAATTTTAGCCAAAAAATGATGATTTAGAGGTGATTGAGTCATAGGAGCTCAGAACTTGCCAGCACAGTATAAGTAAGTATCGGACATGGAAATCATATTTTCTCACATTTTATGCACTAAATTAGTGGATACAAAGCATCAGATACAGTAAATGATGTTAATTGCTACCAGAAAAATGGTTAGGTTAGGTTAGATTAGGTCACTGCTTGCAACCGTTTTCATAGCTGGTGCACTTAATAACCATGCATGAAAGAATTAAATTAAAAGCAGGAAATTATGATTAACACAATGTTAGGTTAGGTTACGTTAGGACCGGACATGAAATTCACTGCTTCAACCTATTTTCTAGCTGTTTTACTTAAGAACCAAGCATGGAAAAATTAAATAGCAAGCGGGAAATTATGATTAACATTTAGGGTAATTTTTTAACACATGTACAGCATGATGAAAACAGATTAGGCATGAAAATCTTTATGGTAACCATAGGTTAGGTTTGGTTAGGACCGGACATGAAATTAACTGCTTCAACCTTGCTGGGTGGTAACCATATAACCAAACCATACGTGCTCCCTACGTGTCAACAAGTGGGTTGGTGGAGGGTTAGTGCCCCTCCCCGTAAAAAAAAAATAACTCAAAGTCAAATGGCCACCCCTTACGGGATTATGGTGTCTGGCAATAGATAGATAGATAGATAGAACCTTTTTTCTAGCTGTTTTACTTAAGAACCATGCATGGGAAAATTAAACAGCAAGCAGGAAATTATGATTAACATTTAGGGTAATTTCTTAACACATTAACAGCATCATGAAAACAGGTTAGGCATGAATATCTTTATGGTAACCATAGGTTAGGTTAGGTTAGGTTAGGTTAGGTTAGGTTAGGACCGGACATGAAATTCACATCTTCCACCTTTTTTCTAGCTGTTTTACTTAAGAACCATGCATGGGAAAATTAAATTGCAAGCAGGAAATTATGATTAACATTTAGGGTAATTTCTTAACACATTAACAGCATCATGAAAACAGGTTAGGCATGAAAATCTTTATGGTAACCATAGGTTAGGTTAGGTTAGGACTGGACATGAAATTAACTGCTTCAACCTTTTTTCTAGCTGTTTTACTTAAGAACCATGCATGGAAAAATTAAATTGCAAGCAGGAAATTATAGGCATGAAGTTAGGGTACTTACGAACAAGAAGCTGCCCTCTGATGTAATAACCCACTCTATCATCTCAGACTCTGACAGGAAGACCTTGCACCTGACACATCTTTCCAATTGAGAATCACCAGCACTTATCACCAACACTTTACACAACGTTTTTTTTTTTTATAACTGGAATCACATCACTTCTCTGCACTGTACATAACAGTAAATTCCATCATCACACACATGATAAAGAAGGTGAAGAGCAGTATCAAGCACTGTAGGAGGTAGGGTATCACCACAAAAGCAATCAATATGGCCGCCAGTGTCGGAGGTGTTCATGAGTCAGTAACTGAGTGGGTAATGGCGACCGACAGACAGACGCCACGAGTGTAACATACGCGATCAGCGCGGGCGGGAAATTCAAACTGACGTGGTCCCAAAAAAACGAAAATTTTTCGATTTTTGTCGATTTTTTTTTGGCATTTTGGGGGTTGGGCAGCCCAGAATATCCCAATAGTGAGTATATTCGAGTATTGGACGTCTGGATATTAGAGGATTACTGTATTACCCTTCCATATCCTATCTCAAGAATCTTATGTCTTCCTGAATATATTTTGGCCAAAAGCATTCAAAATACTGTGTGTGTGTGTGTGTGTGTGTGTGTGTATATGTGTATATTTACCTAATTGTGATATACAGGAAATGAGCTATGTTCGTGGGGTCCCATCTCTGTTTCTTGGTAGGTCAAATTTTGTTTCATAAGTTTTTAGACTGGACGATCTCTTTGCCCAGGCTATGCCACAGGTCTATGTATTAATAAGGAAAGCTATATTTCTTGATGTCCTTCAAGCAGCTTGGCTTCTTTAGTTTCATTCCGTATCCTCTTGTTACCCTCTCATCCCACACAAACAGATTTTCTCTGTCAGTTTTATCTACTCCTATCATGGTCCTGAACACTGCAATCATGTCACCCCTCTCTCTCTTTTCCTCTAAGGAAGGCAAATCCAGCCTTTCTAGCCTCTCCCTGTACAACAAATCTGCCAGACTGGGGACCATCTTGGTTGCTGTTGTTTGTATTCTCTCAATCTTGGTTATATCTTTCTTTTTGTGTGGGGACCACACTACTGCTGCATATTCTAACCTGGGGCGGATCATGGTCACTATCAATTTTTCATCATCACCTCATCCATGTAATGAAATACCACTCTTATATTGGTCAAGAGTTTATATGTCTCTCTAGTTATCTTATGTTTTTCAGGTGACAAACTATCCTGGACCAGCACTCCCAAATCTTTCTCTTCTCTCACTTTTCTAATTGGTTCATTACCCATCAAATAATTCAATGATGGCCTCTTGGTACTTTTACCCATTTCCAATATTTTACATTTTTTTGCATTGAATTTCATTTCCCACATCTGGTTCCAATCATGTATCCTACCCATATCCTCCTGCAGCATTTTACAGTCCTCTTCAACCTCTACCTTTCTCAAGATCTTTGCATCATCAGCAAACAGACTTGCATAACTGTTCACTCAATCTACCATGTCATTTACATAAATCAGGAACATTACTGGCGCCAACACCGAGCCCTGTGGGACACCACTTGTTACTTCCCTCCATCCAGATGTCCTGTCCTTTATTACTGTCCTCATTTGTGTCACTCAAAAAGTCTCTCATCCATTCCAGGAGGCTTCCCTTCAGTCCTCTGATATGCTCTAATTTCCCTAATAGTCTCTTATGGGGTACCTCGTCGAAAGCCTTCTCCAGATCTAAATACACACAATCCACCCAACCGTCTCTCTCCTGTAGCATGTCAATCGCTCTTGAATAAAAGCTCAACAAGTTGGAAACACATGACCTTCCACTTCTGAATCCAAACTGACTTTCAGTCAAAATATTCATCTCTTCCAGATATTTTATCCATCTATCTTTCAGGATTCTCTCACACAATTTCGCGACCATGCTGGTTAGGGACACTGGTCTATAATTCAGGGGTTCTTCCTTGTTTCCTCCCTTCTAAATTGGTACCACATTTGCCCTCTTCCATTTCTGAGGAACTTTCCCCTCTTCCAGAGAACACACAATTAAACTGTGAATCTTATCCGCCAGTTGTTCTCTGCATTTCTTCAGTACCCAAATCAGAGATTCCATCTGGTCCTGGGGCTTTCCTTACATCTTGAGTTTCCAGTACTGTATACACTTCCTGCACTTCCAATTATATATCTTTAATCACTACATTTCTAATCACTCCCTCCCCCACCACAAACTCCCTTTCATTAATGAAAACCGACTGGAAACATTAGTTCATTATTTCAGCTTGCATTTCCACATCCTTGTAGACCTCTCCTTCTACTTTTAGTTTGGTGATTCCTTCCTTTTGCTTCAGTTTGCCATTGACAAATCAATAAAACAATATGGGTTCATTCTTACATTTGTCAATTATACCTTTTTCAAAGTTCCTTTCTTTCTCTCTATGTATTCTTGTATATTCATTTCTAGTTCTTTTATATTCTTCCTTTGTTCTGTTATTACCTCTCTTTCTCCACTTGTTCCATGCCATGTCCCTCTCTTTTTTCACTATCATACACCTTTTGTTAAACCACTCCTTTTTCCTGTTTTCTTTCCCACTTACTCTTGGCACATATTTTTCCACTCCCAAATTATAGAGGTCTAGAAAGATAACCCACTTCCTCTGTGTCTCTCTTGTTTCTCTGAATTTTCTCCAATCCGCACTTTCGGAAAAATTTTCTCAATTCTGCAAAGTTTGTTTTCCCAAAGTTGTATCTTCCTTGCCTATAAAGCTCGTCTCAGCACCATGTTCCCTATTATCATCTGGAACTCAATGACCACATGATCACTTTTTCCTATAGGACACAGATATATCAAAGATTCAATTACATCAGGTTCTTTGGTTAGTAGCAAATCTAATCTTGCTGCTGTATCATCACCTCAGAAACATGTCTTTTCTTTGACCCACCATGTCATTACATTATTCATTGGTATATTAAACAATTTAGTGCCCTCCTGAGTCCCATTCCTCCCAGTTCATGTGTGTGTGTGTGTACAGCAATCCCTTGGTTATCATGCACATAGTTATTGCAGTTTTCATTATCACTGCTTGGTGAAAATCTGCACTCCTGCCACTATCGTGCATTTTTTGACTAAAACAGTTACCACACAACTGAGCTGGTTTCTGCTGACAGAACCAGTGGTTTCTAATGGTTTTGAGAGATTAAAAGATTAGTCCCTACTCAAGGTTAATCCCAGGTTGTGGAGACCACTAACTCTTCACCCTCTAGCCTAAGAACCCCTTACCTCAAGCCCATCTCAGGTCTCTCAGTGGTGTTTCTTCCTTATGGTGCCCTTTTCATCATTTCACATTAACCTAACCATGCCCATGTGTTTCTGATACTTACCGTAACAAAAATTCAAATACAATGTAGCTTTGTGAAGGTTGTTATATCAAGATTTCATCATCACTGACCACAGGAAAGACTAAGACTGATGGAACCACCAGGGACACTGAGAACAGTGATACAAAGAGAAATGGAAGAAAAGAATTCAGTAATAAAGATAATTACAAGAGTACAATATATATATATGCTCAGTGGGTTAGAGCGCTCCGCTCTGGCCGTAGGGTCGGAGGATCGAATCCACCCAAGGGTCATTGGTAGACGTCAGGAAGGGCATCCGGTCATAAAATGCTACACGCTCCAATCCAAAAAGGCCGACGCATGCAAGCATGTTGCAGCCTTCAAAAACGAAAACGAAAACGAAAACGAATATCTATCTATCTATCTATATATATAGATATAGATATAGATAGATAGATAGACAGACAGATAGATAGATAGATAGATAGATAGATAGATAGATAGATAGATAGATAGATAGATAGATAGATA
>JAGKTI010002582.1:0-20075 GCA_018397915.1 Birgus latro | reverse complement strand
TGTATATATATATAAAAGTACTGTACCTTATTCTTTACAATCTTCCAGAACCAAACCAAAGCTTGACTGGGACAGAAAAGTAAATAAGTAATATTCAAACAGTACAAAAGATTGTTCAAAATACCTTGAAATCAGGAACTGCTGAAGTTTTACAGGCAATTAGACTGGGCTCAAAGCCCAACTCAAGCAAGTTAAGGCTGTTGAGCACAAAAGATTAAGGATGGAAAAAGCTGAGGTTTGTTGCCAATAACCTCAAAGAAATTCAGGACCCTAAGGTCGAAAGAGTACCCCACACAAAGTTTCCTAATTAACACCAGATTTATCAACAAGACAAAGAAAGGAACACAAGTAACTTTGTCTGGAATTATAAGAGTGGAAAAGTGAATCTGGGCCAGGATTGGGTTAAAAAAAAAAAAAAAAAAGTACAATGGAAGAAACAAACATACCAAATGATAAGGAAGATATAAAGTGGAATTTCTGAAGCAGAAGAACTAAGAGCAAAAACAGCATACAGTTATGGCTGAAAGTAAGCAAATATGACAGCAATACAAGTTCTTGCAAAAGTGTCTGAACAGAAATACTTAAAAGAAAATATATATAAATATATTTAGCTAGAGGGAAATCCTTATATTTGGTGCATTTCAACAAGCTGTGAGAAAATAAGAAACAAATTTCCAGAATTTAGATTTTCAGTAAACAAAGTGATACCAGACATAACATTCTTAGTTGTGTCAACTACACAATATTTTAGATTGTAAACTATGTAGTGGAGCGTTTAAGAATTACCACCTGCAATGAAAAGACAACACAGGTGTGATACGTGATGGAACATTAATGTGTATTCAAAGAACCTTAGATGTCTTTGATTGCAACGAAGTGGAAGATATCACATGAAACTTATCAAAGTAACAGTTCAAAAGGGTCATAAGAGGAGACAGGTTGTAAACCCTTACAGGATGTGTCTTCCATAATGGCAACTCACTGGAAGAAAATGATAACAAATATACTCTACCATATACTGAAAAAAATTAAGGAAATACAAAATGGTGTTATTAATCATTGGTGACTTTAACTTGATGAACACTGACTGGACATCACAAACGTCATCACCCATTGAAAATTCTCCAGAACAGAAATATCTTGACAGAATAGGAGACAGTTTCCTGACTCAACATGTTAAGGCTTATTGGGGAAGACCACAGACCCAGCTCACTTGATGTAATCATTACCAATGAGGAAAATAGTAAATAAGTAGTTTTAACCCCTGTGGGAGGAAGCAGTCATGGTGTTTTGGTATTGAGTATGTGGACCAATCACATCTGCATATTCACAATGAAAATACAGTATACAATTTACTGTAATTTCTTAAAAGGAAACTATAGAAAATGCAGAGAAAGCTTAAAGGAAATTAACTAGGAAGAGCAGTTGAAAGGAAATTATGTACAGGAGATGAATAAATAGACTGAGGTGAAAATATTAGAATAAATTTGTAACCAGATGTAAAAAGGATTACAGAAAGGAAGAAAAACAACCCTGGTTTGAGAAACATGCCAAACAAGCAGTCAGGAAAATGCATTCTGCTTGGAAGCATTATCTAGAAGACAAAACTAGACTGAAAGATTATATCCAACAAGAAATGCATGTACAAGAGTCCCAAGAAAAGTGAGGAAATATGAACTGAAGCCATTTAAGAAAGTGAAAATAAACTTGAAAGTACTGTATAAATATATTAACAGCAATAAAAATAATTTAAGACCAAGTAAGATGGGTGCAAAAACAAGACTGTACACTAATAACTAGCAACAAGGATACAGCAAATGAGTTAAATTATATCTTTCAATCCGTTTTTACTCAAGATGATGATCAAATGGAAGTGATGTTCAATGATTTCATCAGTCAAATTTATGGCGACATAATACAGGTTGCATCTGACTCCAGCATATAGGAATATGAAGGACTGATGAACCTCCGTGTTGAGAAAGCTATTGTAAATTGCAAACCTACAGAATAAAATGAGTATACAGTACGATGACCACATAACATCCACCCCAAAGTACTCAGGCAACTGATAAATTGTGCGAGCCAATGATTACACTTAATGAGCTTTCCTTGAAGGCTGCAACAACACAGAGTTGGAAGGAAGCTATTGTGTTGCCTATACACAAGAGAAGAAGCAGATCACCGAGTAGGAAATTACAGACCTGTAAACCTCAAAGCATAATCTGTAGAGATTATTAACCTGCCCAGTCCCCCCGACAGACGATGCACGGCACCACTTTTTTTCACGCTCAGACCCACCGACGTGCATCGTACGTCAGTCAATTGCAAGGCCCGTCGTTTGCACATTTGTCAAGATTCACGAGTGATTTTTGGTAGGCATATGTGGGAGACCTTCCTCTACCTGCTGTCAGGCGGGGATACCATCTGGCCCCACCTGACCCCCCCTCCCCCCCACACTCGGCAATTCACTTGTTGGCAGTGACCTGGCCGGTAAAGCCATGTTGCTCCACGGTCTCTCCAATGACGAAAGTCGCGGTGAAAGTGATTCC
Source organism: Birgus latro (assembly GCA_018397915.1). Lineage (NCBI taxonomy): Eukaryota > Metazoa > Arthropoda > Malacostraca > Decapoda > Coenobitidae > Birgus > Birgus latro. The sequence goes on along the minus strand of JAGKTI010002582.1, from coordinate 17,526 downwards.
TGAGGTGGAGAACAAAGAAATAAAGAAGCTAGAGCAAGCAACAAACATAAGCGATGAGGTGGTAATGTTGTAAAGGAAGGTGCCATATATTGGTGTTTTTGGTGAATGAACAGTGCTTATATCACCTATATTACTGTGTGAAAACCAATAATGTATAGTCTTGTACTACACATAAATTCGTACCAAATAAATAAATAAATACGTAATTTAAAGTGGCTTGAATTAGGTAACCCTCCCATAATTCATTTTCTTTGAAGCCAGGTACCCTGAGAGAGAACAAAAAGGTAAGACTGACTGTCACCTGTAGCAACATTTATAAGCTCAGGAGGCCAATTTCTCTAAGAATTTTTGATGTTTCTCACCAAAAGCAGAGGCTTGAGCCAAAAAAAGACAAGTTGAAAATTGGTCAGGTTCTGAGGGTGTGCCGGGTAAAAAAGTGGTCGAGATTGGGCGGGTTAAAGGTATAACCCGGTTTAACGATGATTAATTAAAAACCTGTCACTAGGCAGGGTATCACATCTTGGGATAGATTTAACATGGAAAGTATAGGGATGCATATTTGAGCTGTGGGTTTCCCCCCAACCACATCCTAAACTCATCCAAAAATGAGTCCAAAAACAAGTTTCTAGCTAACCTAAATCCCCAAATAACTTCAAAACAAGCTAAACTAAGCCTAAAAGCAGTTTATAGCTCACCTAAACCCAAAAATAAAATCTGAAAATCATCAAATACATCTGGAAAAATCAAACTTAGTAAACTGTACCTCAAAATGACAATGTTCACCCCACCTATGACTAAAACACATTAATCTAAGTCAGAGGTGTCAAACTGGTGGCCAGTGGGCCACTTCAAAGAGGAAAAGAGTGGGTTGCAATGACTCGAAAGAGAAATATGCAAAACAAATGGAAAATCCCATAGAAGTTGTCGTATCATCAAGTGAGCAAATATTACAGAACTGTTAGGAAATTTTTAATGATAAATTGATTAATAAAAATACCATTTGAATAATTTATTGGTGAACAAATATGTCATGAAACTTATATTTAAATATTATCAATAATTTGAAGCAGAAGCTTGATAGATGAGTTTGGGAGAGTGTGTAAGAAACGGAATCTAAAGGTGAATGTAGGGAAGAGTAAAGTGATGGTCTTCGAGAGAAGTGAAGCCAGTGAATGTACAGTGAGATTGGATGGGGAGGATATGGAGAATGTGAGTGCATTTAAGTACTTGGGTAGTGTGATGAGTAAGGATGGAAGTCTTGAGGGTGAAGTGCTTGAATGGGTGCAGCAGGGAAGGAAGGTTGCTGGTTCGCTGAAAGCAGTGATAAGAAACAGGGAGGTGAGCATGGAAGAGAAAAAGTTGTTACATGACAGTACTGTGATAACAACTCTACATATGGAAGTGAAGCTTGGACCCTGTTGGAAGGACAGAAGTCAAGAGTGAGAGCAGTGGAAATGAGTTATTAAGAGGAGCATGTGGAGTCACATGGAGAGACAGACTAACAAACGAGGAAGTGAAGGAGCGTTGTGGTGTGGTTGTGGACGTGATAGGAAGCATTAGGAGAAATGTGTTAAGGTGGGTTGGGCATGTGGAGAGGACGGAGAGTGAAAGACTGACCAGGAGAGTGTATGTGAGTGAGGTGGAGGGGACGAGAGGGAGGGGGAGGCCGAGGATGAGATGGAGAGATGGAGTGGAGAGGTACATGAGAGAGGGGGGTGTGAGTTGGGAGCGGGGTAGTGAAATGGCAGGGGACAGAGCGACATGGAGGCGATTTGTCTGTGGCCACCCCATGCGGGATTGAGGCATCTGGCAATAGATAGATAGATAAAGGCCAATGCCACTGCAAGGATTAGAATGCGTATCGAACTTCTCCGAACTTTTGAATAGGCTGCGGCATTGCCGTATTATATATTATAGAGAGGATGGGGGATGATAATTGGGTACAGAGGGTGAGAGGTGTTAAAATTGGGGGAGGGGTTGGGAGGGGTAGACCGAGAAAGACATGGGACGAGGTCATTAAGTGTGACTTAAGGAACTGAACAGGGAGGCTGCCAGGGATCGAGCAGCGTGGAGAGCCGCCATTAGGTGACCAAGGCCGACACATGCAAGCATGTTGAAGCCTTCAAAAACGAAACGACAAAACGAAACCCGTCACGTCCCGACCGAGCAACTTCAGATTTTTTTTTTTTGGCTCAAATCTCCGCTTTTGATGAGAAACATCAAAAATTCATAGAGAAGTTGCCCTCCTGAACTAATAAATGTTGCTACAGGTGACAAGTCAGTCTTACCTTTTGTTTTCTCTCAGGGTATCTGGCTTCAAAGAAAACGAACTATGGGAGGGTAAACTAATTCAAGCCACTTTAAATTACGTATTTATTTATTTATTTCGTACAAATTTATGTGTAGTACAAGACTATATTGGTTTCCACACAATTATATAGGCAATGTAAGCATTGTTCAGTCACCAAACACATCCACATACGGCACCTTCCTTTACAACATTACCACCTCATCACTTGTTTGTTTCTTGACTAGCTTCTTTATTTTTTTGTCCTCCACCTCAGGAATCACTTTCACCGTGAATTTTGTCATTGGAGAGACTGTGGTGTGACACGTCTTTGCTGGCCAGGTCACTGCTAACGGGTGAATTGCCGAGTGTGGGGGGGAGGGGGGAGCGGGGTCAGGTGGGGCCAGGCAGTATCCCCACTTGACAGCAGATAGAGGAAGGTCTCCCACATATGCGTACCAAAAATCACCCGTGAAACTTGATAAATGTGCAAATGACTGACCTTGCAATTGCATAACGTACGGGTACATCAATGGATGTAGCCATGACAAAACATTGCAACGTACCCGTATGTCGACAGGACACCTTGGGTTCAGTAGACTTGGCCCTCAGATGGTCAGCATAACTGAAGTGTGGCCCTTGGCAAGGATTGAGTTTGACACCACTGATCTAAGTCTAGAAACAGTTTATATATCAACCTAAACATAAAATTTAAGTCTAAAATATCAAAACTGGCAAAAAAATAAAAATCGAAACCCATCATTAAACCAGGATTTGCCCATCGTTAGGTGGGGTATGGTGGTATTTCTACCCCCATCGCTAAGCCAGGGTATCGGCAATGCATCTAGGGGTATTGTACCTCGGGTTATACTTGTACATGAAATTATCAGAAACTAAGTGACAGCTCAAGCAGGGCTCTTGTTTGGCGAGCCACAGCTCGCAAATGCGAGTATTTTTTCACTTCGGCAAACAAATTTTACATGCAAGTCACCTTTGGTGAGAAGAAAATACATGCACTTCAAAAGCCAGTAAACTACAAAATAAGTAAACCTCACTTAAATGAACAAAACAGCATGTTGTGACTGATTATTAAGTCTTTCCATGTCGCCATTGTGGATGTATAAAAATAGACCGACGAACATTGCCGAGCGTACCCAAACTAAAGCCCTTGTTCCCGAGATGGTTTGCTTACAAACAGAAGCATGTACTCGCCCGAGAAAGAAAGTTTGCATAAGTTTTTTTTTTCATTTGTGAATTTTCCTCCCGATATGTCATAATTATGCACTGTTTCAGACAGTCACACAAATTAGTAATAAAATTATATTTGACTGACTAATGTTGATCGTTTCTGATTATTATATTTCATTGTTTTACTGATAATTTATTTTGTTTTTGTTTTAGTTCCATATTTCAGTTTTGCTGTTGCATAAGAATTCCAAATTATTTTGCACATACAGTATTAGCAGTGGTTCTTATTATTTTATTCCAGATGAAATGGAGAAGACAGTATGTTTTTTATCGAGTCAATTTTTTTTATTCTGAGATACTTAGTTTAGGTATAAAATGCAGTGATATTTCACTGCTACAGTATCTAATTCTATTTTGTTTTGGTTTAGTTTCTTACTTCTGTTTTGCTGTTCCATAAGAACTCCAAATTACTTTGTAGTATTAGCCAGTACTTCATTAATTTATTCTAGATAAAATGGAGATGTTTTTATTTTCATTGTGCAATAAAACGAGTTTTGTTATTTAATTATTTCTTCAGATTCTTGTTACATGTTACATACCTTATGGCCACCATTAATAAACAATACACAAGCAACAAACCCCATTATACAGTCCTAATCATCACAAAGAGTAAATAAATAAATAAATATATTTATTGCTCATACAATATTCTGGCTCGTAGTCAGTCTGGCTACAAAAAAGTTATTTGGCTCATAAATCTGAAACCTTAGGAGCAAAATGGCTTGCAACCATCGGCAGTTAGCAACAGCCCTGTCAAGCAGAGGAAAATAATATACTGTGTGAAAATCAGTATGGTTTTAGAGTGGGAGATCATGTTTAACAAACCTGCTAGAAACATAAAATGATTGGACAAAAATACATAATGAAAACAAGCCTTTTGATGTTATCTGTTTTGATTTTGCAAAGGCTTCTGATACTTTGCATCAAAAGAGACTAATATACAAGCTACAGAAGGCAGGAATTCGTGGAAATGTCTTGCAGTGAACTGAAGAATTCTTAACTAAGAAAGTACAAAGAGTTCAAATAAATGGTGAGTGTCATATCCAACAAAAGTAACCAGTGGAGTCCCACAGGGTTCAGTGCTGGAACCATTACAATTTTTTACTAAACTAACTTTCCAGATTGTGGTAGGTGGTGGCGACCATCATCCACTCACTTGATGTAGTGCTGCCTACTTTTTCCTTAGCCTTTATCATGCTTTTTCTGTGCCTGCCCTCCTCTCTTCCTATTTCTCCCATCTTTCCTGTCACTTCTTACTGCTTTTCTTTCCTTTACAGGTGGCTTTACATTGAGTGACAAGCCAAATGGTTTCCTGTAAGCCAAGAAACCATTTACAACACTGGGTGGTAACCATATAACCAAACCATACGTGCTCCCTACGTGTCAACAAGTGGGTTGGTGGAGGGTTAGTGTCCCTCCCTGAAAAACAAATAACTCAAAGTCAAATGGCCACCCCTTACGGGATCATGGCGTCTGGCAATAGATAGATAGATAGAACTTTCCAGAAAACCTTAGTTCCAAATGCAAAATCTTATCTAACAACACGAAAACATGTAACACCGTAAAAACTGTGCCAGAAAAGCAGACACTACAGGATGGTATAGCTGAAATGGTCAAATACTTGGATATTAAAAATGAATGAGTCAAAATGTCAGATCATGCATATGGAAAGAACCAAAGATATAATTACAATATTGGAGGACATGTCTTGAAACAGGTCACAGAAGAAAAGGATCTGGGAGAGGTTTGGGGATGACCAATAATTTGATGTCCACATTGAAAAATTGTGTCAAAAGCAAACAGCCTTCTTGGATTACAAATATGAACTTTTAAGGCCTGGACAGACCAATGTACACCCACACCTGGAGTATGCAGTGAAGGTATGGTCTCTCAACTAAGGAGAAACATAAAGTAGGAAAAGTACAATCTACCCAAGATTGAAACTAGACGAAAAACAGGAGATATGGCTGAAGTATTTAAAATCATGACAGGATTTGAAAACAATGACTCAAGAAATAAATAAAACCAACAATATAAATCTTACAAGTCACTCTAGGCAACTATTCAAAAGTAGGTGTAAGAAAACTCAAATGAAAAGAAAAATTTATGCACAGAACTAAAAATGACTGGAACAAGTTACAGTAGCTACCAGAAAATGTTGCACTACTGTACTTCAGTAAATATTTTCAAAAGCAAATACGACAAATGTACATCAGGTACAGAAATGGAGGCTGGAAATAGGATCTATGCTGATCATCTGTGAATCCGGTGTATTATACTCAGATGTCTTACTGGCCATTCTTAAAAAACATGAAGTCTGGGTAAGTTAATGCCTAAAATGGCTTGAAATTCACTTGTTTGGGGTTGACACAAGCTGTGAAGGGACAAGATCAGGTACCCTAACAAAGGATCTGGATAGGTTAATTACCAAAATGAAGCCAAGATTTTTCCTATGATTTTTTCTGATTCAAATGATGGACGAACTACATGAAGCTTCCATTAACAAAAGGTAAAAATTTCGTGACATTAACTTCCATAACCGTACATTTTGTTTGACACTAAAATTTGGCAGAACTAACATTTCCGGTAAAATTATCGTTTCAACCCCTAACAGAATTCGGAGATTTTGAACCTTTTTTCGGTATTATAGACAATTCTGAGACACTTTTCTTCTATGGCATTTTTCTCACAAATTATTTTTATTTTACTCTTGAAGATAACCTAACCTATCCTCAAGTAAAATAAAAATAATTTGTGACAAAAATTTCATAAAGAAAAGTGTCTTAGAATTTTCTAAAATATCGAAAAAATGGATCAAATTCTCGTAATTCTGTTAGGGGTTGAAATGATAATAGAACCACATTTCCATTACTAAGACCACCAGGTTAGGTTCGCTGACACTGATACTGGCATCCTGCAGAGGCCAGTTAAGGAGAATACGACTCAAAACCCATTCGTCCCCAGTCATACTGGTTACTTAGGTTAGGTTGTCATTTTAGGTTATGTCAGTAGGAATGAAACAATTAGTCACAGACTGACCAAGGAACTGAAGCAACTCGCCATGGCTGGCTGCCACCTGGCAGACTTTGCAAGCAAAACCATGAAGCTGTATACTGTGCTTGCTATCTCAAAAATTACACACTTCTGCAACTTTTTACAGCCATCACTCTGATAACCTGATAAAAACTTTATGAGAAAAAATCAAATGTCAATCATACACAAGGGAGCTCTCAGACGGTTTCACTCAAATGATGTTTGGCCTCATTTTAAATGGAAATTGCCAGTTTCTCCCCTCTAAAACCCAATTGCCGGCAAATCTATTTTCGCCAAGGGTAGGGAGAGGGAATATCTCAAAAACTGGTTATTTGTAACAGATATGAGGGTCAAGACCACATAAAACATACATAACCATTGGAGAATCCTTGGTTTTATTACAAAACAAGTGAGTGGACTTGCACACTTTTGTACCTTCACCTGAAATAAGCTATTGATACATCATCGCACTTGTGTGTAAATGCATGCCAACAATTAACTGGAAACATGTCATACCCAACAATATTACCGAAATGTGTGTGAAATGGACGATGCAATTACTGGAATTTCCACCTACTTTTCTTTTACTGAAACACTAGGCACATACACAACAGACACGTAAAACCATGCTAACAATTCTCTGAAAACGTGCCACACCCCAAAATATTACCATAATATATAACAAGTTAACAACGCTCTTGTGCGGCGTGGCAGATACCCTAAGCCATGCCTCTACACGACCAGGGTAGAAACCGTTAGAATGCCAAGAAAAGAACCATACAATACAAGCGTCCTCTTCTTTTTCTTTGCGTGGTGTTAAAAGGGAGAAATCATTTATCAGAAACTCTTGAATTCCCATTAAAAAAAATTGAAAATTATTAAACAAAATGAAAAATGTTATATCCACCTGAGAATGAAACAAAATGGTAATGGCATTTACTTTAACTTGAGAGAGAATTGTGTTATTTGCAGTGAGGCTAAGTAATAACCATCTCATAATTCTTAAAACACATGCAAACTCCCTTAATTTTGGAAAGGAGACATGGAAAGTCTTTTCTGTAGTTAAGTTTGGCGGACATGCACGATCCCACGTGGTGCCATCAGCCTCGATGAGTTGTGCCGTCCATAATGCCACTCTTCTCCCTATAAGCGTAGCGCCTTCTTGTTCTGAATTAACTTTTGTATCCTTTCTGCCATGGGGTGGCTTTTCCGGCATAAGCAATGCATAAGTATGGTGCGACACCCAACCCATGATAGTCAGTCACCGTAACTAGAAAACACGCCCACCCTCTGAAGTCGAGTCAGATTGGTCCACTGATCTGGGGAAATTAGACATGTTATATATTTTCCTCCCGCGAGCCAACGTGATAAGTTTGTTGAATGAACCCCTTCCCCCCTCCCCCCTTCCGCAAGGTGTGGCACCACCAAACATTAACACATCGTTTTATTACTGCACACCCTGGTGCTGTTCACTTCATGTCTTGCTTCGTCATATGTCTACACTGCCGAGGATTTTCTTTACTTTTGAGGCATTAAACACCAGGAAACTGTTTGGCGTACTTTATTATAAGCTTCATGATACTTTCAGCCCAAAATTCCACCTGGCATACCTTCACCAGTGTTGGTGTTGCTTAAACCCTCGCAAATATGCTTGAAGAGTCCCGTTGAGCGTTGGTAAGCAGAGTGCAGTAGCATAGAAGGAACAATGTGATAGACAGCGCCTCACCAGGGTGTTTCCCTCATACAGGTTTAGCCCCCTGTGGTTGATACTGCACCTGGCCACCCAGGGTACGTTATGCCATCACGTTTAGGTTCCTCATCAATACTTGTAGACTCCTTATCAGTGCCACATTGTCCAGTGTTTGGTTGTCAACTATACTGCTGATAGCTAGACACTGGACCAGAAGTGAGGCAGGCACAGCATCCCCACAATTCATGGTGAAACCATTTGCCAAGCCACTGCGATGTGACTGAAAGGAGTCAGACACACCAGACATCAGTATGACACATTCCTGCCCCCTTGTATCATCAAGCCTGTCCATTAGCGCCCCAGTGCTACCACCAGATTGCATCTTTGTGCACGTCTCATCACAGGGATGGTGGTGCGCGTGAGTCAGTGTCCTGTCCCATTAGAGACCCACCCTACAGAAAGAGAGACTGGACAGCCAATATTTCCAGGTGCTTCCTGACTGGTCGACTGCATTGGCGGCATTGTGGTTCAAACGGCTCACACATGGATATAAATAAGCCTAGATGCTCATGACACTAGTTTCTATACATCAGTGCGGCCGCCATCTTGGAACAGTCAAGGCAGACTTCCAGTTCTGGTGTCCCTACTTTTTAGGTCCACTTGGTCCGGTATGGAGTTGGAGGCTGCCCGGCAGTTGGCTGTGTAACCTGGCACTGGGGGTTTATTTGGTAACGCTTTCAGGAACTTGTCGAGTCCAGCTTTGAACTTCTCCACCTCCTGTTATTTCTCTCAGTTGTTTCGGGAGTGCATTGAAAATTTTTTGGTCCTCATGGCCCAGGCTGGATGTAAGTTGGGTCTTGATGCATTCTGGAGCTCTTGATGGGAGGGCTGTTCTAGCGCACTTGCGTCCAGCCCATTCAGTGTTATAGGACTGCAGTGTAGAGATGTAGGGTGTGGGACCAGGTTTTCTAGGACCTTCCACATGTAGATGGCCTGGTAACGGTCCCTTCTTTACTGGGAGTACAGACCCAGCTCTTTGAGGCAGCCCCAGTAGTTAAGGTCCTGCCTGCATCCCTCTGATCTTTTTAGTGAACGACCTTTGCAGTGCGTCAAGTCTCTGGATGTCACTTTTCCAGTGTGAGGCCACATTTGGCTGTGGGCTAGGCAAGTTTTATTTATTTTACATGTAGGCTATTTGGCCCACTTCAATTTCGGTCAGGCCAGTGATTAATTTGTTAAGCTTCAGTTCGGTTATTACACTAAGATCCATCACCATTGTTTGCATCTGGACTCCTAGTGCACAAGACATCCGGTGATTTGATATCCCTGAACAAGAGTAGTTCCATCTCTTTCGCCCCCCCCCTCCAACCTGCCCCAACTGATTGCATGACTGCCCCACCCTTATCACCTGCAGTAACTTGACTTCCAGTGTCAGTTCAGTGTCAATGCAGCTAGTGAGGATTGCATGGCTCCTGTACTTGTGAAAACAGTGAAGTGTAGTTGGCAAGCATTAAGCGTAATTACTTGGTAAATAAAGACAACGAACGTGAGAAGCTTATGATCAACTCCTGTACTGATCTGTGTTGTACACTGAAAGGCTGCCTCGAGGAAGAACAACTCACTGGGCAACGTCCTTCGTATACTGAACTACTGCTGTTGCAGCCTGTGGCAGCGAGGGACGGGGACGTAACAATACTGTATGTAGACTAAAGATTATAGCAAGAAATAATTCAAGAACAAATATACCTACAGTGGTAAAAAACCGTGAAAAGTAGAAGAGCAAAAGAGGTATTAGAGCTGATTAAAACAAATCAATATACTGTATATGATTAACAAAACATCAGTGGTAATTTTTGTGCTCAGATAAAACATCAATAAACCTATTTTTTATTAATATTTAACCCGCTGAGTCCCGACCGGTTTTTTACCCAGCCTACCCCCAGATCACGACCGATTTTCGACTTTTTGTTTTTTGGCTGAAACCTTCGCTTTTGGTGAGAAATATCGAAAATTCATAGTGAAATCACGATCCTGAGATAAAAAAAAAAAAAAAAAAAGGTTGATACAGGTGTCAGTCAACCTTACGTTTTCCCTTTTCTGGGTACCTGGCTAAGAAAACGAACTATGGAAGGGTTGACTAATTCAAGCCACTTTAAATTACGTATTTATTTCATTTATGTGGTACAAATTTATGTGTAGTAAAAGTCTATAATGGTTTTCACACAATAATACAGGCGTTTATAAGCATTGTTCACTTACCCAAAACCCCAGTATATGGCACCTTTCTTTACGACATTACCACCTCATCACTTCTGTTTGTTTCTACCTCTAGCTTCTTTGTCCTCCACCTCAGGAATCACTTTCACCGTGAATTTCGTCATTAGAGAGACCGTGGGGCAACATATCTTTACTGGCTAGGTTGCTGCTAACAGGTGAATTGCCCAGTGTGGGGGGAAGGGGGAAGGGGGGTTTAGGAGGGGCCAGGCAGTATCCCCGCTTGACAGCAAGTAGAGGAAGGTCTCCCACACATGCCTACCAAAAATCACCCACGAATGTTGAAAAATGTGCACACAATGGGCCTTGCAATTGGGTGACGTACGATGCACGTCGTTGGGTCTGTCCGCGGAAAAAAGTAGCAACGTGCAACGTATGTCGATGGGACTCGGCGGGTTAATGTACCCAAAATGAGAACGTTGGCGCTTAAAAGGTTGTTTCCCCCCAGCGATCTCACCTCACGCCTCGCCTCCCGCCACCACCGCAGGCACAGCCACCCAACCAGGGCACCCCCAGCCCACCTCCGACCACTCCACCATGTCTCCGATGCTGCACACCTCCTGCTACCACCACTACACCCACACAATCGTCTCCCCCATCCTCCCCTCGCTCCACATCCACTACCCACACATATCCACACACCAACTCCTCGCCCACCCCCACCACCACCACCATGCCACCCCCGGACATCCACACTTCACCACCTGGACCACTGACACACCAGCCACCACACCACGTGTCCGCACCACATCCTCACCACCCACACCTGTCCTCACCACCACCACATCGAGATCCGGCCAGCTTTCACGCCCACTAACCAGATACACGACCACACCCTCACCGACACCCCCAACATCACCCACACCACCAAAACCACCCACCCCCACCCCCCACACACCCAACACAACCCCCATAACACTACAAATACATCAGCCCAGTGGAAACTTCCACCTATGCAACTCCCCAGGTGGAGGCTATATACCTGCCCTCAGCGAGCGCATAAAAGCCAGGTCACCTCCCCAGTCGCCAGCACACAGCCGGGAGACGTCAACCCCTCACCACCATCAGAGATGAGAATCCAACACATAACTTGGATCTCCACCCACGAGAAGTGCCTGCGCATCCGTGGGACACCTCACATCCTCTGCCTCCTCCGACACACACCAGACCTCCACCCTCCATGTCTAAGGTGACCAGAATCTTGCTTTTAGGCGGGACAGGCCCCCCTTTTTTTTTTTATATATCTGTCCCGCTTTTAGAAAATTACTATTGCATTAGATATAACATGACCTTCTTTTACTAAATTTTGGGGAATTAGTAAAATTATGCATAATCCAAGCCAAATTAAATACCGAATTGTTAATATAAAATCTGTACTGGTAACTTTGGTAGACCCATTCACCGTACTGTACTGTATATTGGAGTTCGTTTGAGAAATTAGTGTTTGATTAGCAGCCTCAGGGTGAGGTGTTGCGCAGCTGCAGTCACTGTCACTCGCATAAGTCACTGTATCTCTATCAATTTACCTATCTGTCTTTCTGTCTATCTATATATCACTGGATATCCATCAATCTATTTATCTACCTATATATATCTATACACACACACACACGTGAGAATGTCCTGCTTTTAGCTCCAATTAATCTGGTGTTCCGCTTTTAGCTCCAATAAATCTGGTCACCTTATCCATGTCACCTACACACCCCACCAGGAGCTGAACGTCACAACCCACCACCGGACCACCCTCCTCTACCACTTCACACCAACCCAGCAGATCGCCACCTCAGACACCTACCACCTCCAGCCACGAGGATGTGACCTTCTCCCCCACGACAGCGGTGAAATGCCCACCCTGACGGGAGACCCAGAGATGGGTGGTGCAACACCTGCCCCACAGAGGAACATCATGGAGAGTGATGAAACACCCACCCTAGGAGGAGACCACCAGGAGGCACATAGGGCGTGCTGAGGCCCAGGGCTAGATGGGCCTATGTCCCCTACTACCTTGCACCCTCAAGCAGCCCGGCAGCCTAGTCTCCAGCTGGACAAGGTCTCACCAGGATCAGAGCGGAGCTTGTGTTACCACAGCCCCAGACTGCACTGCTGTGACGGCCACAGTCCGCACCAGGAAGGAAGAGACGGCCACTGTCTGCTCTTCGGCTGTATCCCCCTGCAGGACCGTGGTGATGGCCACCGTCTGCATCAGGAAGGAAGAGACGGACACCGTTCGCTTTTCGCCTGCAGCCACTCCTGGGAACAGCACCGCGACGACGGCCACCATCCGCGTCGGGAAGGGGAGGACAGCCACCGTATGTCTCTCGGCTGCACACCCGGAGAAGGGCAGAACTGTGGTGATGGCCACCGTCTGCACCAGGAAGGAAAGAACGGCCACCGTCCGCCCTTTGCCTGTTGTCCCTGGGGTTAGAGGAACCGCGGCGACGGTCACCGTCCGCACTGGGAAGGAAGGATCGGCCACCATCTGACCTTCGTCCTCTACCCCTGTCACTTCCCCCAGGGAGGACGTCCCTTGCTCAGCCCACCACTCCTGTGGCCTAGCAGGACGCCCTTCTTTCCCCAAAGAGGCAGCCCCCAGGAGGAGTTGCAGCTGGAGGGGATTTGGCGAGGCCCTGTGGTGAGCCTGAGAGTCCATGCCCTACAGCCAGCACCCAGACGACGCCCCCAGCTGTTGAACTCCCGGACGAAGGGATGCCACATGCCGTGCCTGATGGCAACTCGGCCCGAGGAAGACCGCAGCCCTCGGACACCCAGGAGCGCCCCCAGGACCCCGGGGCATGACCTTCCCAGCCCCATGAGCTGGAGCTCCGCCTACAGGAGTGGGCACAGACAAGCGCGCCTGCTTGCCCTATTCAGCCCTAGCTCCAAGAGCCAAACTTCCCACCAAGGCCCCACCAGGAGAAGGCCTCCCTCCATGCTGCCCAGTAGCCCAGTCTGGACAACCCGGCCCCTGACAGTAGTCCCATACCTCCTGCGAGAGGGCACACCTGACATGACTCCTCCCACACCTGGCTGACACCTGTGGGCAGCCCAAGTCTTCAGCAGCCCAGACCAAAGTCCTCTTACACTGACTGTGCTCTCAACTTGAATAGTGTATTGTGTAAATATTGTATTTGTACTTTGTTCGGCATTGTGTGAGCTTAAGGTAATATACGTGTAAGGTTGGTTGAGCCGAGTTTTTACGCCCTGTTCCTCTAGTTGTATGCACTAGACCCGGTCTAGAAAAGAACCCCAGATCATTCACTTGTAATCAAAGGACAAGGAGTTGAACTTTGAACACGCAGCATAAGAGCTACCCCTTATGGGATTAAGGCATCTGGCAATAGATAGATAGATAAGAATCTGGGTGGTCATATTTTAGTTATTCTTGCTTTTACCAGTTGATTCTCAACAGCTCAGAAATGTCCTCGTAAATTAGAGGGATTTATTAAGTCTGCATCTAACCCCTCCAGCCCAAAGAGTCAATTCATAGCGAATGACCAAGTCCGGAGATGGAACTGTATAGCATGAAAAATTGACGCAGTGGTCTAATCCAGTAGTTGGTATTTTGATTTATTCTTACCATATGAAGTAACACTCTCTCTCTGCTACTGGTACACCTATTTATCTATCTATCTATTGCCAGACACCTCAATCCCGCACGGGGTGGCCACAAACAAATCGCCTCCATGTCACTCCGACCCCCGCCACTTCACTACCACGCTCCCAACTCACAACACCCCTCTCTCATATACCTCTCCACTCCATCCCTCCATCTTATCCTCAGCCTCCCCCTCCCTCTCGCCCCCTCCACCTCACTCACATACACTCTCCTTGTCAGTCTTTCACTCTCCACATTCCCAAACCACCTTAATGTGTTTCTCCTAACGCTTCCCATCACATCCACAACCACACCACAACGCTCCTTCACTTCCTCATTTGTTAGTCTGTCTCTCCATGTGACTCCACATGCTCCTCTCAAATAACTCATTTCCACTGCTCTCACTCTTGACTTCTGTCCTTCCAACAGGGTCCAAGCTTCACTTCCATATGTTAAAGTTGGTATCACAATACTGTCATGTAACAACTTTTTCACTTCCATGCTAACCTTCCTGTTTCTTATCACTGCTTTCAACGAACCAGTAACCTTCCTTCCATGCTACACCCTTTCGAGCACTTCACCCTCCAGACTTCCATCCTTACTCATCACACTGCCCAAGCACTTAAATTCACTCACATTCTCCATATCCTTCCCATCCAATCTCACTGTACATTCACTGGCTTCACTTCTCTCGAAGACCATCACTTTACTCTTCCCTACATTCACCTTTAGATTCCATTTCTTACACGCTCTCCCAAACTGATCTACCAAGCCTTGCAGCTCCCCCTTCGTCTTCGCTCAACAACACAGTATCATCTGCAAACAACAGTACAGGGAGTTTCAAACACTGCCCTCCCTCACTAGGGCCACTCCAACATCCACTGCCCGACCTTGTATCTCTTTTATAACCCCATCCATGAACAGATTGAACAACCATGGAGACATGACACATCCTTGTTTCAATCCAACCTTAAAATGGAAAGATCACTCAGTTTGCCATCCACACGGACTGCAGCCTTAGCACCCTCATAAATACTCTTCACAGCCTTCAACAACTTCCCATCCACTCCATATATTCTTAATACCTTCCACAATCCTTGTCTATCCACCCTGTCATATGCTTTCTCCAGATCCATGAAGGCTGCATACAACTTCTTTCCCTTCTCTAGAAACTTTTCCACTAAGGATCTAAGAATGAATATCTGGTCTACACAACCTCTTCCCTTCCTAAAACCTCCTTGTTCTTCAACTAATTCCTCTGTAATTTCCCTAACTCTGCCAATAAGTACACCTAAGAATTATATTTATGCTGACACCCGATGACATTATTTAGTAGATAAATCCTTGTAAATAAAGGAGTAAAGAAAATGGTACATTATTTATATACCAGTACAGCTTGGTACCAAAATGCCTTGTAAATTGGGCTGACGGTACTGGGTTGTCGAGCCATATTTTTCAAAAAATATTTAAAATTAAAACAAGGAAGCTAAAATGCCCACCCTGACAGGAGAACCAGGGAGGGATGTCGCAACCTCCACCCTAGGAGGAGACCATGGGGAGGAAGATGTCGCAACACCTACCCTAGGAGGAGACAACAGGGAGGCAGGTAGAGCACGTAAAGGTTCAGATAAAGAGGAGCTCACATCCCTGTCTACCTTACGTCCCTCTCGCACTCAACCCACGACCCACCAAGGCAGCAGTTCCAGCTACCTACTCTCCAGCCAAGACAGCCCTCACCAAGTTTGGGGTGGGACTACCTCCTTAGTCCCAAGCAACGCTGCGACACAGGCCACCACCTATGTTATGTATGAGGCAGAGCAGGCCACCATCCGTGTCGGGCAAGAGGCAGAGCAAGCCACCGTCTGCTCCTTACCTACAGGCACGCACAGGAACAGCACCGCGACACAGGCCACCATCCATGTTGGGTACAAGGCAGAGCAGGCCACCGTCCGCTTCTCAGCTGTTACCTGTGGCGGCACCACGGTACAGGCCACCGTCCGTATCAGGCAGAGAGGGTCAGCCATCATCCGTTCTCTGGCCACCCCCTCCGCAGGGAGCAGGACCGCGACACAGGCCACCGTCCGTGTCGGGCAGGGTGAACAGGCCACCGTCTGCTCACCTCCAACAGTCCCCGGGGCTACAGGAACCACCGTGTCAGCCACTGTCCTCATGGGGAGGGCAGAGCAGACCACCGTCCGCTCCCCATCCTCTACCCCCAGGACGTTCCCTAAGGAGGACGTCACTGGCTCGGCCCACCACCATTCCTGTGGCCGAGTGAGACTCTCTCTCTCTCTCTCCCCACAGAGGTGAACTCCTGGAGGAGCTGCAGCTGGAGGAGATCTGGAGAGGCCCTGTGGTCAGCCCAGGGATTTACACCCTGCAGCCAGTACGACTGTTTGCTGTACCTCAGACTATTTATTATATGATTTTCCCACCGTTATTATTAAGATTCCACTTTCCATAAAATTCCATTTTCTATATAGCCTCTGGAACCAAATATTTAGGAGAAGAGAGTTTGCATTGTATAATATAATACCTTGCTTGTAATGTTTAGCTTGAGTCAAAATTCAAGCAATACTGTATTTCAGTTTTAGGATTACATGAAATCCCAACAAGCTACATATGTTCATATTTTCTAAATCTTGTGATTTGGTGGTCCACTTGACTAAATTTTGACCCCGAATATAACCCCTGCAATCCAGTCAAGTATTTTTTTTTTTTTTACACTGATCAATTATATTTAACTCCAGACTTTTCCAACGTGAGAGTTAGTTCAAGCCTTCATTAATCCTTCACTACTATAAGTCTATCATAAAATCAATAAAATCATCCAGTGGTGGCATAAATAAAATAAATAATGTTACTGGACAGAAGTTTTCGAACACCTAACACAGTGAAAGGGTTGAAATATCCTCCACCAAACCCCCCCCAGACCTGCATAAAATTATCTGGAAACAGTATAAATTATATATATATATATATATCTATATATATATACATACATACATACAGTAGGCACGGAAAGTATCGATGTTTTTTTGCCGACGTCATTCTTCTTCGCTCTAAGTGAAGTAGGGTCAATACTACCCTCCCCTGTGATGCGAAATGAGCTGACGCTTTTTCAACGGGAGCTGGCAACCCTGCTTGATAGGTTTGGCACCACAGGAGCAGGCTCAGTAATGTTTGGGCAGCCACAGGAGGAGGATTGTCTCTGTGTGTGATGCACCACGAGGGCATGTTTTGACTCAAATAACACAGTTATTTGGTTACCTACCACATTCTCATCATGCCTAAAGTAACCACAAGCAAGGACAAACGTGTGGAAGTGATTACTTTATACAAAGCTGGCCACAAACTCCCATTTATTGCAAATCAGATGGTGTTAGACTGAGGACAGTG
>JAGKTI010002581.1:50769-65461 GCA_018397915.1 Birgus latro | reverse complement strand
AGCTTTCTCATTGCCCACTTCACCACCTCTCTAGGGACTCTGTCAAAGGCCTTTTCCAAATCAACAAAAACAAAATACAATTCCCTTTTCTTGCCAATATATTTTTCCTGAAGCTGTCGAACAATGAATATGGCATCAGTGGTCCCCCTGCCTGGCATAAACCCAAACTGCATCTCATTGATATTCACTCTTTCTCTAATCATACCTTCTAGAACTCTCTCCATTACTTTCATTATCTGATCTAAGAGCTTTATACCTCTGTAATTTCCCCTTTCCAGGGCATCACCCTTCCCTTTGTACACATTTACAATTACACTTTTCAGCCAATCATCTGGGACAACACACTCATATATAATCCTATTTATCAGGTCAGTGACTAACCTCACCCCAATATCTCCTGAGGCCTTCAACATTTCGGCAGTCAACCCAGACACACCTGCCGCCTTCCCCACCCGCATCCTGCCTATTGCCTCACTCACAGTAGCAGCGTCAATCAAAGGCCAAGGCCCAAACACTCTAATATCCGGACGTCCAATAACCGGACATACTCACTAACCGGACATTCTGGGCTGCCCAACCCCCAAAATGAAAAAAAATAAGAAAAAAATCGATTATTTTTCGATTTTTTGGGACCGCATCAGTTTGAATTTCCCGCGCGTGCCGATCCCCTTTTTTTACACTCGTGACGCCACTATCGGTCGCTATTACCCACTCCTCTCCTTCCTCGTGAACAACTCCGAGAATGGCGGCCGAAGTGATTGCTTTTGTGGTGATACCCTACCTCCTACAGTGCTTGATACTGCTCTTCACCTTCTTCATCATGTGTGTGATGATGGCCCCTCCTCCTGAGAAGAGGAAGAGAGTGGTTCTGGCTCTGGAGAAGAAGAGGCAGATATTGGACAAGGTGGACGCCGGCTGGTCAAGAAGGCGCATCTTACGTGAGTTCAACCTCCCTCGCTCCACCTTGTTTGATATCAAGAGGTGCCGAGACAAACTACAGCAGTACACGGCTGATTTCGCATCGAAGACCAGACGAAACGTGCAGAGGAAGGTGATGTTTACTCCTAAGTATGCAGACATCGACCGCTCCACATTGATTTCGTATCGACAACAACGTGCTGCTGGTGTGTTGGTACGTGGAATGGAGCTGAACGCTGCTGCTGAGAAGTTGACAAGGCTCCATGGATCGTCACTAGACCACACGGGAATTTACTGTTGTGTACAGTGCAGTGAGGTGATGTTATTCCAGTTATAAAAAAAAAAAACTTGGTGAAAGTGTTGGTGAGAAGTGCTGGTGATTCTCAAGTGGAAAGGTGTGTCAGGTGCAACGTCTTCCTGTCAGAGTCTGACATGATAGAGTGGGTTATTACATCAGGACGCCCTCTTTTTGTTCGTAAGTACCCTAACTTCATGCCTAACTTGTTTTCATCATGCTGTACATGTCTTAAAAAATTACCGAAAATGTTAATCATAATTTCCTGCTTGCTATTTTATTTTTCCATGCATGGTTCTTAAGTAAAACAGCTAGAAAAATGGTTGAAGCAGTTAATTTCATGTCCGGTCCTAACCTAACCTAACCTAACCTATGGTTACCATAAAGATTTTCATGCCTAACCCGTTTTCATCATGCTGTACATGTGTTAAAAAATTACCGAAAATGTTAATCATAATTTCCTGCTTGCTATTTAATTTTTCCATGCATGGTTCTTAAGTAAAACAGCTAGAAAAAAGGTTGAAGCAGTTAATTTCATGTCCTAACCTAACCTAACCTAACCTAACCTATGGTTACTATAAAGATTTTCATGCCTAACCTGTTTTCATGATGCTGTTAGTGTGTTAAGAAGTTACCCTAAATGTTAATCATAATTTCCTGCTTGCAATTTAATTTATCCATGCATGGTTCTTAAGTAAAACAGGCAGAAAAAAGGTTGACGCAGTTAATTTCATGTCCGGTCCTAACCTATCGTTACCATAAAGATTTTCATGCCTAACCTGTTTTCATGATGTTGTTAATGTGTTAAGAAGTTACCCTAAATGTTAATCATAATTTCCTGCTTGCAATTTAATTTATCCATGCATGGTTCTTAAGTAAAACAGCTAGAAAAAATGTTGAAGCAGTTAATTTCATGTCCGGTCCTAACCTAACCTAACCTAACCTATGGGTACCATAAAGATTTTCATGCCTAACCTGTTTTCATCATGCTGTACGTGTGTTAAAAAATTACCCTAAATGTTAATCATAATTTCCTGCTCACTATTTAATTTTTCCATGCATGGTTCTTAAGTAAAACAGCTAGAAAAAAGGTTGAAGCAGTGAATTTCATGTCCGGTCCTAAGCTAACCTAACCTAACATTGTGTTAATCATAATTTCCTGCTTTTAATTTAATTCTTTCATGCATGGTTATTAAGTGAACCAGCTATGAAAAAGGTTGAAGCAGTGAATTTCATGTCCGGTCATAACCTAACCAAACCTAACCTAACTTAACCTAACCTAACCTAACCATTTTTCTGGTAGCAATTAACATCATTTACTGTATTTGATGCTTTGTATCCAATAATTTAGTGCATAAAATGTGAGAAAAGATGATTTCCATGTCCGATACTTACTTATACTATGCTGGCAAGTTCTGAGCTCCTATGACTCACTCACCCCTAAATCATCATTTTTTGGTTAAAATTCAATAAATTCATGCTATGTATGCATTATTTATGTGAAAAGAGACCTAAATAAGTGCTTCACATGTCCACTAGGGAAGTAGGAAGGTAGTTTTCTGATTTAGGTTAGGTTAGGTTAGGGTCATGAAAAACCAGTGCTGGAGCTTCAGGACCAATATCCGGACAAAACCAATATCCGGACATGCCTTTGGCTCTATTACGTCGGATATTGGAGGGATTACAATTATATATTATACATGCACACACATATACTGTATATATATATATATGTATATACACCTGTATATATATATATAAATATACAGTATTTATATATATATATACACACACATACACACACAAATTGAGATTTATGAATATTATGTATTTACAGGGTGGGGTTGTCCTTGTGTCCCACGATGAACGTCTGATTCGAATGGTGTGCACAGAGTTATGGGTATGTGGAGGTGGCCAAGTCAAGTGCATGGAAGGTGGCTTTGATGAGTACCGCACACTAGTGGAGAAGGAGATCCAGACAACACTATAAGGTCACGTGACACTGCTAGCAACAACGCCGTGAACTTTTTCAGACAGATCCCTTGTTCCAAATGGTGTCAGAAGCCTTCTTGGAAATGTTAATATCAGATATTCGCCATAACAGGCTTTGGGAATTACATAAGTCCTGTTAGTCCTCTTCAGTGGAAGGTGTCCTATGTACATTTTCATATCACTTCTGAATTTGAAAATTACATGATGACTTTAACATATGACACTATTGGCCAATTTTTTATATATTGAATATTTAACAGCTTCTAAGCTTGGAGACTAATCACACACACACACACCTGTATATCGGCTTTTCATAGTGAATGAAAAGATCATCAGAGAACTATTCACAGTGCTTTTATATACAATCAGTGTTTATAGGAAAGCTGTGTAAACTGTAGTTTTTGTTAAAATTACACTGCTTAGAAAATGTGTGGTATTTATCCGTCTGTTATCTGGCCACGGTATGCATTGTTTTAAATATCCATTTCTTTTGTCTGTAATACACAACTGCTTGCCTTGTTTTATTTATCTAATGGTGCTAAAATTATATGCAGCATTCCAAGCCCAGGTTAACCCTGTCCTCCTCAAATATATATATTTATTTGCTTCATATCCAAGACTTGAATTTTTTTCAACCTGACCTGAATTTTACAATAATAAAATCCTTTAAGAATTGTTAAGTTTACCTTTGTTGATGGAAATTGACTTTACAGGGTGTCCCACAAGCTTTGGGGGATTTTCTAGGACTGATTTGGGTAAAAAATGCTATATCAGTGGGGGTTCAATTCTCAGCTGTTACAGAGCTACAATTGATGTTAACCTTTTGGGTTCATTGTGAGAGAGACTATTTTCACCAATAGGGTCATCAGTAATTGTAGTTCTATCACAGTTGAGAAATGAGCTCATGTTGATATAGTATTTTTACTCAAAATTATCCTTAGAATAACCTAATGAATTTCTGCTTAAAAAAAAAAAAAAAAAAGCTAAAAGCTAAACACCGAGTATACTGCATAGTACTGTGACACATTTCCATCGTGTCTCCACAAGTTATTTGCAAGTTTGAAATTAAGAATGGTATATAAGTCTTTAATACCACTTTACTGCATATAAGAGAGGGTGAGGTCAAGGTGGAATTGTTGCTAACAGCAGGTGTGAAATATTGAGCCATTTGTTTTCAGTTGATATCATTTCTTATCAGATGGTATGGAGGTGCTTCTGTCATGGCAGTCCAGGATGAACTCTAGGGTTGTCCAACAGGCAATAAATGGATGGATAACCCAATAAACAGCTATGTAACAACACAGTGGGGCAACACTCGGCAAGATACAATTTTCGTAATCATTTATCCATTTTTTTTTCTTGAAACTTCTTAAACATATTTCCCTCTCAAATACAACAAGGTAAGAAATTTATGATACAGTACAGTATTACCATATTATGGCTCAGGCCCCAGGAAGAAATAGGCAAGCTCAGATGACTGTAAAATGTTAGAGGTATGAATGTTGAATGTAAGAGAGTGGAAGTAATGAATGTATTCAAGGATGCAAGGTATGATGTGATGGCACTTTGTGAGACCAAGATAGAAGGAAGTGAAATAAGTGAGCAGGTCTTAAGTGTGTAAGGTCAGGTATGAACACATTTGAGCAGAGTAGAGAGGATTGCTTTGTTGATTAATTATGAATGGCAGAGAGGAATAAATGAATATAAATGTATCAACATGCATGGATAGGTCAAATTGGGTTTTAAAATTGTAAAAGCGGCATTGATCACAGCATGTGAACCTTGTAAGAGAAGAACATTTCTTGGGATCAACTACATACTGTGATAAGAATTAGACACACACACACACACACACACACTCACACACACCGCTCGCTGGTGCAGTGGTAGCGTTCTCGCTTGCCATCTGGTAGACGGGAGTTCACGCCTCGCTCAGGTTGCGAAAAGTTTCACTGACGAAGTGGGTGGTTACTGTCCCCCTTGAGCAAGGGGATGGGTGTGTGCTTGTGTGAAGGTCACAGCCTTGCCCATATATCAGACTATATGAGCTCTCAGCTCCCTTTCAGGAGGGTAAAGGCTGACGATCACGACCATCAAGTGGTCATGACCGACCTGGTGAGTTACACACACACACACACACACACACACTATACCAAAGATTATACCAAAGAAAAGGAACCACATATTATTTGCCTAACAAACAAAAGTAACCCCATGGATATCAAATGAGACCCTAAACAAGAATACAAGAGATAGGGATATTAAAAAAGGAGGAGGAATTATAATATTAACAAAAATAAATACAAAAAATCTACAAGTCAAAGAAATAGAACTAGATATACCCTCACAAGTAGAAGTGATTGCAGTAGAGATTAACACATCTGAAGGGAAAGCAGCTTAATTGTGGCAAATTTATACGTGCCATCCAAAACAAACACTTGGGAAAGAGGCAAATATGAATACTTGGCAGAAAGTACAATTCAGAGTTTAAGAGCATACTAAACAGAATGGAAGAGAAATCTGAAAGAATTACAGTATATTAACTGGAGATTTCAATACAAATAAAAGTTGGAATACTCTAGATGTAAGAAGACATGAATGCTGTTGGGATCAAAAGCTCCTGGATCTTGTGCAGGGGTATTTGCTAACACAACATGTAAAGGAAAACACCAGAAGAGAAGACTTGATGATCTGTCAGTACTAGGTCTTCTATTTACTAGGCAAGGAAATGATATTGACAACATAATGTATCATCCTCCATTCGGCAAAAGCAACCATGCAGTATTAAATTGCAACATCAGGATTGCATATGACATAGTTAACAGTAATGATATGTATAAAAAGAGCCTAAACTACATAAAGGGCAACTACCATGACCTAAAGAAGTATTTCTTAGAAGCAGATTGGGAAAAGGAACTTAGAGGACAAGATTTAAATGTTATATATAGAAAATCTGAGAGGACAAGATTTAAATGTTATGTATAGAAAATCTGAGAGGACAAGATTTAAATGTTATATATAGAAAATCTGAGAGGACACGATTTAAATGTTATATATAGAAAATCTGTGAATTTTATGAAATAGGAGTCCAAAATTACATCCCACAGCACAAAGAAACAGATAGGAAAGTAAAGAAATGGTTTAATACAGAATGTAAAAAATCAGAAGAAAAAAGAGACCACCTGTGGAATAGATACAGAAGAGACAATAGCGAGAGGGCATATAACAACTATAATCTATCTATCTATCTATTGCCAGACACCGTAATCCCGTAAGGGGTGGCCATTTGACTTAGAGTTATTTATTTTACAGGGAGGGGCACTAACCCTCCACCAACCCACTTGTTGACACGTAGGGAGCACGTATGTTTTGGTTATGTGGTTACCACCCAGCGTTGTAAATGGTTTCTTGGCTTACAGGAAACCATTTGGCTTGTCACTCAATGTAAAGCCACCTGTAAAGGAAAGAAAAGCAGTAAGAAGTGACAGGAAAGATGGGAGAAATAGGAAGAGAGGAGGGCAGGCACAGAAAAAGAATGATAAAGGCTAAGGAAGAAGTAGGCAGCACTACATCAAGTGAGTGGATGATGGTCGCCACCTCCTACACTGGCATGAAATAATTATATAAAGATAAGGAGAGAAGCTCAAAGGCAGTTTGAGGAAGACATTATAAATAAAAGCAGTGATCAACTGAAGCTATTTTACAGCTGCACTCGAAGCAAAACCAGAGTTAAAGATAAAATGCAGTCCATTATGGACGAGGGGATCATCTATACACAAGAGTAAGATATTTTTTAAGCACTAAATAAAAATTTCCAATCAGTTTTTACAGAAGAAACTAATTTTGACAGAGATGATATGGAACATGCATGCCCACACACTTTATCAGATACTGTATATAAATATCAGAAAAAGAAGTACAGGAAGATTTAAGGAAATTAGACAAAGGAAAAGCAAATGGTCGTAATGAAATTTCAGGTTGGGTGCTACATGAACGTGCAAAAGAGTTAAGTAGGCCAATATATTTAATGTTAAGGAATCCTTAAGTCAAGGTAATCTACCCGATACTTGGAAGAAACCAAACATTGTTCACTTATTCAGAAAAGAGAATAGACAGAATCCACCCAACTACCAACCAGTATGACTGGCCAGTGTTGTAAGTAAGATACTAGAAAAGCTGATAAGAAAAGTTTGGGTAAGCCATTTAGAAGAACATAATATGATAACAGAAAGGCAGTTTGGTTTTAGAGAGAGAAAATCATGTCTTACTAATCTGTTAAGCTACTATGACAGAGTTGCAGAAACATTACAGAAAAGAGAGGATGAGTGGACAGCATCTATCTAGATTTTAAGAAAACATTTGACACAGTACTGCACCAAAGACTTTTATGGAAACTGTACCATTGAGGAAGAATCCAAGGCAGCCTGTACTGTTGGATGCAAGATTTTCTCAGAAGAAGGGAAATGAGAACAGTGTGTGTGTGTGTGTGTGTATGCGTGCTTGCGTGCGTGCATGTATAAAACAGCTTCAACATCACTGTCACTTCAACATTAAGACCACAGTAACTTTTCCCTTTCTGCCATTACCTTTCTCTGCCTTAATGCCATATGGCCTTCGTTGCCTGGTGCTCGAATATTCAGTCAACCAGCCTATAAAATTACAAATAAACTGTATACTTGTTTACATGCATGTAATATTCAGGATGTAAAAAAAAATAAAAAAAAAACAATGTGCAAAAGATAGGTGTTCAAAAACTAAAGAGTTGCAATGTAGAGCTTAATGCTTTGATGTCAAATTTCTTATATTTATAACAAAAAAAAAATTTAACATAATGTCTTGACATAATATAGTCATTATACTGTATATATATAGAGAGAGAGAGAGAGAAATCACAGAGACAGCCCCACCATACTACAGAGTCAGTGATTACACCACTGGAGTTAGAGATGTTCAATATATGAACACATTAATGGTTTTCACACTTGTATAATGATTTCCTTTTTCCCAGAAGAAAGAAACAAGTCTAAGAGACGATATTTTAAAAGCTGCTGTGTCATATGTTTGTTTAGAGCCAATGTGATGTCATCAATCAGTCAAACATACTAGAGATCATCTGTCTAACAGAAACTGTGGTACCAATTACCTTTTCAAATGCATAACTTTTTTTTTTTTTTTTTTTACTACAGCATTTTCATTGTCGTATGTAGGCTTCCCTGTGTCCAGTAGCCAATGTAAGGCTCATTTACTGTTACTTCAGGATGTAGCCTATAGGTTCCACTGGGCATTGTTCACAGGAAAAGCTTTAGTAAGGCCAGGTCAGAATTCTTCATGTCAGCTAGAAATTTGCTTTGACTACCTAACCTAACCATGAATCAGCTCAGTTTAATTCGTTGGGTTGGGTTAGGTCTAGTTGTAGGCTAGTAGTATGCTGAACTGTTGCTTTAGCCAGGGCCGTCACTAGTACTGGATTTGACTTCAATTTAACTCTTGCATATAGTTTTACCAGATTTTCCATAGCACCCAACCACTGAGCTCTGGCTCAATGCACCTGAGATATGCTGGCATTTACTATATTTCAGTCTTCTTCCAGCATAAATTTGTCCTTTTTGTATGTTTTATGCTCCCTGGTATTCTTTTTGCCAATTTTATTTTGTTTACACAAAACTATTAGAGACCAAATTAAGAACAAAAATCTATCTATCAGTCTATCTGTTGCCAGATGCCTTAATCCCATAAGGGGTGGCCACAAACAAATCGCCTCCATGTCACCCTGTCCCCCATCATTTCACTGCCCTGCTCCCAGCCCACAAACCCCTCTCTCATATACCTCTCCACTCCATTCCTCCATCTCATCCTTGGCCTTCCCCTCCCTCTCCCCCCCTCCACCTTACTCACACTCTCCTCATCGGTCTCTCACTCTCCATCCTCTTCACATGGCCAAACCACCCCAGTGTGTTTCTCTTAATGCTTCCTATCACATCCACATCCACACCATAATGCTCCTTCACCTCCTCATTTGTCAGTCTGTCTTGCCATGTGACTTCACATGCTCCTCTCAGATAACTCATTTCCACTGCTCTCACCCTTGACTTCTGTCCCTCCAACAAGGTCCAAGCTTCACTCCATACTTTAGAGTTGGTATCACAATACTGTCATGTAGTAGCTTTTTCACTTCCACTCACTTCTCTGTTTCTTATCACTGCTTTCATGGAACCAGCAACTTTTCTTCCTTTTTGTACCCTTTCAAGACTTCACCCTCTAAACTTCTATCCTTACTTGTCACACTACCCAAGTACTCAAGTGCACTCACATTTTCCATTTCCACCTCATCCAACCTCACAGTACATTCACTGACTTCACTTCTCTCAAAGACCGTAACTTTACTCTTCCCTACATTCACCTTTAGATTCCGTTTCTTACACACTCTTCCAAACTCATCCACCAAGCCTTGCAGCTCCCTTTCATTTTCACTTATCAACACAGTATCATCTCCAAACAGCAGTACAGGGAGTTTCCAAACACTTCCCTCTCTCACTAGAGCTGCTCCAACATCCACTGCCCTACCTTGTATCTGTTTTATTAACCCATCCATATATAGATTGACCAACCATGGAGACATGACACATTCTTGTTTCAGTCTAAGCTTCAGATAGAAAAATTCACTCATTTCACTATCCACATGCACTGCAGCCTTAGCACTCTCATACATACTCTTCACTGCCTTCAACAACTTCCCATCTACTCCATATATTCTTAATACCCAGTGCTTGGCCTTCGGCCTAAACTTCATATTCCATTCCATATATTCTTAATACTTTCCACAATCCTTGTCCATCCACCCTGTCATATGCTTTCTCCAAATCCATGAAGGCCGCATACAATGTCTTTCCGTTCTCTAGAAGCTCTTCCACTATAGATGAATGAATATCTGATTTACACAACCTCTTCTCTTCCTAAAACATCCCTGTTCTTCTCCAACTAATTCCTCTGTTATTTCCTTAACTATCAGTATGTATCCTACCATATACTTTTCCTATTACACTA
Source organism: Birgus latro (assembly GCA_018397915.1). Classification (NCBI taxonomy): domain Eukaryota; kingdom Metazoa; phylum Arthropoda; class Malacostraca; order Decapoda; family Coenobitidae; genus Birgus; species Birgus latro. The sequence continues at coordinate 55,212 of JAGKTI010002581.1, read as the reverse complement.
AGAAGACATATGCCCCTATGATTACCACACATTTCTTTTTCCCCTTTTCCTTTGTACAGGGGAATAATTACACCTGACTTCCAATCCTCTGGAACTCTACCTTCCTCCCAGGCCAATGTGCACATCATGCACATCCATTCTACTACTATCTCTCCCCCATGCTTCAACATTTCACCACACACTCCATCAATTCCTGGAGCTCTCCCCTCTAACTTCCCACCACTTCCATCCTACTGATTTCTTCCTCTCTTCTCAAATCCCTCCTTCTCCCCGCCATTCCCCAGCCAATTATACTTGCATTACTTTCATTCTCTGTGTTCAACAATTCATTGAAGTGTTCTCTTCATCTGCTCACTTTTTCTCCCTTCTGCACTAGTAATCTACCATTTTTATCATTCACTCCCCATCTAACTTCTTTACCTCTTTCCAAAATATTTTCTTACATTCTCTTCACTTTACACTCAAGTTCCTTCCAAATTCCTCATCCACTCACTTCTTACTCTCTTTTACTAATCTTTTTACCTATCTCTTCCTTTTACATATAACTTTCTCTTCCATCTCTCAACTTCTTCCAAGCCCTTGTTTCTCATCCACTCATTATATGCTTTCCTCTTTTGTGTCACAGCTTGTCTCACCTCTTCATTCCACCATGCTGTTCCCTGCACCCCCTTTCGTCTTCTCCTCACCCCACACACCACCTCACATGCTGCACAGATTTCTTCTGTGAATATCTTCCACACACCTTCCATGTCCCCCATCTGCTCCAATTCATATTTACTCAGTAGCTTCTCCACTTCCCTCTCATATTCTGCCTTTTTTCCATCCTCTTGTGACCTTTCCACCTTCCTACTAAATTAAAATCCCCTTCAATAGAAAGTGACATTATTACTTATCATTTGTAAGTAGTAAGACCTCACTATAACGGACTAATTGGGGCTCAGGCCAGTCCAAAATATGCGATTTTCCGATAAAAGCGACATCCGGACTTACCCCTGCTAATCCGGACTTTTTCCGATATATCAGACATTAGTCTGGATTGCATCAGTGGTTTTCACCACCATTAAAGTATTGTACTGTGTTATACCTTCAATACATTAATCAAATGGTATAATAATACTGTACTGTGCACTGAAAAACATGTCTTTTACTTGTCTTATTGTGGTGAACATAGCTGAAGTTGTCAGGCAGTCCGGACTGCTTTCTGGCTATATTGGACTTTTTCCGATATATAGGAGTTTAGTCCGGTAGCTCCTCGAATCCGATAAAAGTGAATTCCAGTCTACTGAAGTCCGTTATATCAAGGTTTTACTGTACTTTTCCCATATTTTGATCCAGGATACAAGTTACTATCTTAACAAGTCTGATGCACGCAACACAGCCTTGAATTTCATACCTCCCCCCATTATGTTGAATGTTAGCCTTTGTCAAATTAGACATCCTGGATGCAGTAACACCTTCAGTGTCCATGCAGTCTATAACTATTATACAATTTAAGAAAACAGATAAAATGAATGACCCGACAAGAGGTGTTTAATTCTTTTTTCGTGTAGGAATTCCTCATATACTGTATAGCTTCATGCTAGCATTGCAAATGACAGTACTACCTATCTTCACTTATGTTGTGTCTCAGAATACTCAAGTAACATGTATGGCCAAAGAGGTGGACTTTATGATGCTGTTCTCATGAGACTGCAACTTGGTTATAAATATTATTGGTAATTCACCAGAGATGACCCTGTACCATGTGCAGTTTGTGGGGCAGCTGCGGCACACACGCTACATCACTATATAATGGAATATCCACTAACTGCCAAGTACAGAAACCCATAACTTATGATGCTGACTGAGCAGATCTCATGGTCAATCAGTGAAAATGTTACTCCCCATTCTCTGTGAATATCCTGAATTTGTTCCAGAGTTCTAGAAAACACCACATTCAAACATGTATATTTACACATACAAATACTTGTTGTCCTTCATTCAGTCTAATATTTATCGTCAACATTCATTACGTAACTCACTGTTGTACATTTTTCACGTGTGTATAATTCAAGTGTGTCATTCTGTCTCGGCTACCTCCTTACATAGGAGGAAAAGCCTCGGTTTACAGATAGATAGATTTACTTCATAGCCTCATAGCCTATGTCTTAGCCAAGGTTGCTAACAAATGTACTACTCAATCAAGCCAATGTTAAAGCGAGCCTTACACTACTTAGCCATAGTTGCTAACAAATGTACTACTCAAGTCAGTGTCAGAGAAAAATGCCAGTGTGTACCAATGAAGGACATGTATAAAACAAATGAACAACTAAAATTAGTGAAGATGTGAGACAGAGAGGGAGTGGTGTTGTGTTGGAGGGTGTTTTGGCCATCACTCACTGACCCCACATGACCCACAGATAAGGTGGCACTATGTCATCACCTTATGCTGGGGCTCATGCTGTTATGTAATACAGTACTTCTGTACTACTCTGATACTATTCACTCATTTAATATACCATAGGAATTCTTCTGTAGTTTATAACATATACTATAGCTAATATTTGATAAAGGGCGTGTGGCTACACCCAAGACTCTTTAACCACCAACTGTATATTGTAACTATTTTCTGAAGGTGTGTGGCAAGACCCACTACCTTCTTTTGCTATATAAGTACTTTATATACCTTTTACAATAATAAATATTTCAAAGCAAACAAAGTCTTCAAATAGTAAATGGTGAATACAGGCACTGTAATAGAAATTCTCTGTTATTGTACTGTAGTGAAATTGCTTAGCTAGGTGAAGATTGTCTGGGTAGTACAACTGTATACCTTTACAGCAACAAACATTTCAATCAAAAAATCAGTTGGTTAGTCATAAAGTCCATTTCACATGGATTCCTTCCAATGTTGGAATACCCTTCAATGAAATGGCTGATGATTTAGCTCAAACGACACTGCTTCTGGACTCTCCTGGTATTAATGCTGAATACAGCCATACCTGTACTTCTGTCAAAAGTATGATCAGCTCTCTTAACGTCATGGTATCACTAGACCGCTTCATGCTATCGTGGCAAATGGCAGTACTACCTCTCTTCACTGTGAATGTGTCCCAGAATACTCTAGTAACATATGACCAAAGAGGTGGAGTTTATGACGCTGTTGTTACGAGACTGAGATTTGGAATTCACCAGAGATGACCCTGTGCCATGTGCAGTTTGTGAGGCATCTGCAGCACACACACTGCATTACTATACAGTATAATGGAATGTCCAATTACTGTGAAGTATAAAATCCCACGACTTAGTACGCTGACTGAGCAAATCTCATGGTTAATCAGTGAAAATCTGTTACTTCCCATTCTCTATGAATACCTTGAATTAGTACATAAGTTCTAGGCAGCACTATACTCATAACATGTACAACCTCCCAAAAAAGTATCAGCACCTTTGAGTACGATGGTTGTGAAAATGAGCAACTTCTGCAGACACGTAAGTAAGTTGTTGACCTTGTACACGGGTTTTATTCGCCCGTGTATGGAGTACAACTCATGTGTCGGGAGGCTCCCCACATGCAGCTCTTCTCAATAGGGTGGAGTCAAAGGCTTTTCGTCTCATTAACTCTCCTCCTCTTACTGATTCCTTTCAACCTTTGTGTCTTTGCCGCACTGTTGCATCTTTATCTCTCTTCTATCGCTACTTCAACAGTCACTGTTCCTCTGCTTGCATCCCTCCACCTCTACGACGGGCACGTAGTACCCATCTAGCAACAAACTCTCATACCTTTTCTGTCCAACTCTCTAATGCAAGAGTTAACCGTTACTCCCAGTCCTTCGTTTATGCAACTGGTCAACTCTGGAACTGTCTTCCTCTGTCTGTATTCCCTACTTCCTATGATCTCCAGTCTTTCAAACGCAGTGTGTCCAGGCATCTCGAAACGAATGGATCTTGAATTTGGCTCTCTTTTGTATTGTTTTTGCTTTTTCTTGGAGGGAACAGTATGTGGGCCCATGGCCTTTGGTTCCTTCTTCCTTGCATTAAAAAAAAAAAAAAAATGTGGTGCCTCAAAACATATACCACCCAGTAATTTGCAATTTTGAGTAATAATTATCAAAGATAATATCTGCACTAATACTTACAGGATGTCCCATATATCACAATGCTTTTTCCATGTTTCAGAATGATACGTGCTGTAAGAGTGCCGAACAATTTTTGTGCGGGTGTACAGTTACACATACTGTTATGCTGCGTATTCTGAGTCCAACTGCTTGGTCTCAGGTATAGGCATGAGCTTGGGTTCTTTTGTTCAGGACCGGGCTAGAGCATGCAGACAAAGGATAGGGCTGAAACACAGGCTAACCAGTCTTACACGTATATTACCTTACAGACAGATACAGTGGACTTTACACATACATAGGACAATTCTATATATATATGACAAATAAAACATATCACAACACTATG
>JAGKTI010002581.1:0-36790 GCA_018397915.1 Birgus latro | reverse complement strand
TTATACGCTTTCTCCAAATTCATGAAGGCCGCATACAATTTCTTTCTCTTTTCTAGAAACTTTTCCACTAAAGACCTCCTCCTCTTCCTCCTCCTCACCCACCTCCTCATCATCATCATCATCATCATCATCATCATCATCATCATCATCATCATCATCATCATCATCATCATCATCATCATTTTTCGTCCTTCTGTTCCCATATTCAAACAGAGATTGGATGTGCGATGGCTTCTCTCCACTATTTCCTATCCTGGATTAAATCTCTAATACCCAGTCTTTCCATATCTTGCATTACAACACTTTTCCAGGTCTTCTTAGGTCTTCCTGGCAGTCGGCGTCCTGCCACTGCCAGTTCCTCTGCTATTCTCACACAGCTCACTTCCTCACTCCTCATCACATGACCAAACCATCTAAACCACTTCTGCCTCAAGATGATATCGAGATCCTTCACCCCGCATCTTCTGGCTCCCTTCTTACTCAAAACTCTCTCCTCCCATCTCACTTCCACCATGTATCTTAACATTCTACGATCAGTACTCCTCAGAACATTCATCAGTCTATCTCTCAAAGCCCATGTTTCAGCACCATATATCAATACTGGTCTAATGCAGGCCTCATATATTTTACTTTTGTGTCTCAGTGGTGTGTTTATTGACCAGTAGGTTAGCTATTTCCTTCCACTTTAACCATGCTGATGCCACTCTTGTTGTGACTGATCTCTCCATCCCTGCTTCACAGTCCAATACATCTCATAGATAGCTGTACTGCTGCACTTCCTGTAGTGTGCCCCCATTCATCTCCAGTGCATCCTCTGCTTCATCTCCCTCTGCCTCTCTTCTTATGCAGGCTTGGCAGCGAAAATCTTGCACTCCTCTCAAATTCTGCAAACCCGAACACCTTCGATGGCACCACTTATTACACTTCGTGCACAACACTGAGTTCACTCCTACTCCTCTGCCACAGCATCTACATGGCCATTTTCCTGGTTGAATTGTTTCTACTGGTTTTTTGCCTGTCACTATTACCTTTGTCTTATCCATATTTATTTTCATTCCCCTCTTCTCCATTCCATTTTTCCATCTGTTAAACATTTCCACCACTTCTTCTTTAGTCTCCGCTATCAGCACTTGATCATCAGCATACAGCAGTTCGCATGGGCCTTCCTCCCTACATTCCCGTGTTGCCTCCTCCATTACTATGTTAAACAGCAGTGGACTGAGTGCTGAACCTTAATGTACCACAACTCCTATTCCACAATTTCCTGATGTTCCTGCTATTGTCTTGACTTTTGATCTTGTATCAATATAGAGAGAAATGACAGCAGCAATGAGTCTCTCAGGCCCACTCTCTCCTCAGGGCCCACTCTATAACTGTCCTTGGTACTCTGTCAAAAGCTTTTTCCAGGTCCACAAACACATGGTACAAGTACTTCCTCCTCTGTTGAAACTTTTCCTGCAACTGTCTCATGATGATTATTGCATCTGTTGTGGATTTACCTGTGCATAATCCAAATTGTCGGTTATCTATCTTCACTATCTGTTTCAGCCTTCTTTTCAGCACCTTTTCAAATATCTTCATTCCGTGCTGCAACAGTCTGACCCCTTGGTACTTTCCTCACAGAAGAGCACCTCCTTTGCCTTTATAAATTGGTGTTGTCCAGCTATCTCTCCAGTTTTCAGGTGGCTGTCCTCCTACTGTTTTGTTATTAAAAATCTTTGTCAGTTCTTTTACACCAGTACTTCCAGCCTTTATCAGATCAGCTGTTATACCTGTTGGGCCTGGAGCTTTCCCGGTCTTCATTTCCTTTAAGACTTTCTCCACTTCAGCTTCTGTTATTACTGCAATTGGTCCTTCAACTTTTCCCATCTCTTCTGTCTCATAATTATTTTCTTCTTATAACAGCTCTTCAGAGTACCTCTTCCACCTTTTCAGTATTTCTGCCTTGTCAGTTTTTATTTCCCCATTTTCATCCTTTACATATTTAGCTCCCACCACGTCTTTCCTCTCCTTCCTCATCTGTCTTGCAATTTTAAACATTTTTGTCCATCCTTGTGCACTGTCCAGATCTCTACTTCAACTTTCCCAGGCCACCCTTTTTGCTCTGGCCACTTCTCTCTTTGCCTGTCTTTTCTTTTCATTGTATTCTCTTCTGTCTTCTTCCCTTCTAGTTCTTTGCCATACTTTAAATGCTCTTTTCTTCTCACATATCACCTGCTTCACCACCTTGCACCACCACCACCATGTCTTTCTTTCTTTTCTCCTGTGACCTGTTGTTTCTCCACAGACTTCCCTCGCAGTCTCTATTATATTATCCCTGAAGTGTTTCCAGTCACCGCTCTGTCTCTCATTTCCTCTCAAAATTCTCTTCATATTGTAGTCTTATATCCTTATCCTTCAACTTCCACTCCTTTACTCTTTTAACACCCCTCCTCTTCTTTCTTCCTTTCATATTTTCCACTCTCAAATCCAAAGCTAAGAGTCTGTGTTGTGGTTCACATGCTTCACCTGGTATAACTTTACAAACTTTAATATCTTGCTCCTTTCTCTATCTATCTATTGCCAGACGCCTCAATCCTGCGCGAGGTGGCCACAAACAAATCGCCTCTATGTCGCTCTGTCCCCCGCCATTTCACTACCCTGCTCCCAACTCACACCCCCCTCTCTCATGTACCTCTCCACTCCATCCCTCCATCTCATCCTCAGCCTCCCCCTCCCTCTCCCCCCCTTCACCTCACTCATACACTCTCCTCATCAGTCTTTCACTCTCCATCCTCTCCATATCAGCATCAAATCAGTTTGAGTTTGTACTCCTCCACTTTTGTAAGTTATCAACTTCTTTGCTTTTTGAACATTGTGTTTATAATTTTCAAATCCTTGCCCCGGCAGAAGTCCAGTATCCTCTCGCCCTCTCTATTTCTCTCTGCAAAGCCGAAGACTCCCATAACTTCCTCATACCCTCTCCAGTTAGTACTAATGTGTCCATCCAAGTCTCCAGTAATGATCATTACCTCAGAGTCTGGTACTCGTGCTGCATCATCAAGTTTTCCCCAGAATGCCTCTTTTTCGTCATTTGGTCTACCAATCTGTGGCACATATACAGAAAAAATATCCCGGGCCTTTTCCACCACTACAATCTTAACCTTCATCTTTCTTGGAGACATTCTCGACTATCTTCTTCCTCACCAACATTCCCACACCTCCGGTTCCTTCCTTCTTCCCTGACCACCAGAACTTGCACCTCTCCTTACCCCCACCAAACATTCTGCATCCCGTTCCCTTATACTGCACCTCCTGTACCCAGCACAAGGCAACTGCTATCCTTCCCAACATCTCCACCACATCTCCACTTCTTCCCACCACCGTTCCAACATTTACTGTGCACACCCGCAATGCACCTCCTCTTGTAGCATGATCAGTATGCCCGGAGATTCTTAGCACCCCCTGCCTACTCAGGCTGCGGGGGGCTGGGGGCCATTTCTATGAGTGGAATAGTCATCATAGTTGATTGGGTCATTTGGTTTTGCTGCCACAGATGGCCTTCCTGACTGGCAAAACCACGTTTTTAAGCAGTGGGCCTAGCCTTTACCTGTTTAGGTATAACCTGCAAGGCAGCAGGTGGTTTGAATTTAGAGTTTCCTTCTCCTAGCCTTTGCCTGAAGAGGTCTAACCTGCAAGGCAACAGGTGGTTTGAAATCAGAGTTTTCCTTCTCTTAGCCTTTGCCTAAAGAGGCATGCCCTGCAAGGCAGCACAACCTGTTCATCCATCCATCCATCATCCAATGCTACCTTGCCCCATTAGGAGCATAGGAGCCAGGGGCTAGGCAAGTTGGTCTTGACATTTAGGATGAGAGTGACCAGCCTCACTCATCCCTGAATGGCATCACATGGGCAGTAACTTGAACCATCCTTTGGATATAAACAACCTCTTCCTTTCCTAAAACCTTCCTGTTCTTCTCCATTCTGTCATGAGAAGTGTATTTACACAGAGCGATTAAAGAAAAATATTGCGGTGCAAAGATGTGGGTCAGCACAAAAGCAACTGCCTCTAGCACTGACATAATCTGCCTGACCCAGAAACCTGATAGGGTTAACTTACTCAAATGCTGCTTAGCTAATCTAACCTAGACCCTGAGCAGTATTGTCCTAACCCAAACAGGTCTTAACTTTATCGTACTAATTGGCCTCAAATTCTTAACCCGAGGAATCCCATCAACGTATGGGTACGTCGCGATGTTTTGTCACAGCTACACCCATTGACATATGGGTACGTCGTGCAATTGCAAGGGTCATAATTTGCACAATTTTCAAGTTTCATGGGTGATTTTTGGTAGGCATATGTGGGAGACCTTCCTCTACCTGCTGTCAAGCGGGGATACGCCTGACCTCACCTAACCCCTCCTCCCCTCCACACTGGGCAATTCACCTGTTAGCAGTAAGCTGGCCAGTAAAGGTATGTTGCCCCACGGTCTCTCCAATGACGAAATTCACAGTGAAAGTGATTCCTGAGGTGGACGACAAAGAAATAAAGAAGCTAGAGCAAGAAACAAACAGAAATGATGAGGTGGTAATGTCATAAAGGAAGGTGCCGTATGTCAATGTTTTTGGTGACTGAAAATGCTTCTATTGCCTATATAAATGTGTTGAAACCAATATAGTCTGTTACTACACATAAATTCGTACCAAATACGTAAATAAATATGTAATTGAAAGTGGCTTGAATTAGCTAACCCTTCCATAGTTCGTTTTCTTTAGCCAGGTACCCTGAAAAAGAAGGAAAACTTAAGGTTGCATAACACCTGTATCAACAATTTTAAGCACAGGATCGCGATTTCTCTGTGAATTTTCGATGTTTCTCACCAAAAACGAAGGCTTGAGCCAATTTAAAAAAAATTCAAAAAATGCTCGGGATTTTGTGGTATCATAGGTTGGAAATCGGTCGGGACGTGACGGGTTAAAGAACAAGAGGAGGAGTGGATAAGTGCCTATTACATTCACAGATGCCATGGCAAAAATGAGGTGCCAGGCAGCAGCTCGGCCAGTGATTGGCTAGAGTAAATGATGTGACATTCTGGCTGCCAACTGGCTAGATAAGGTAATATTACATCTCCATTACTATTGATTTAATGTTTTCCTCTTTTCCTTCCTTCTTTTCTCCCTTCCTGTTCTGTCTTTCTTTCCTTTATTCTTTCCTCTTCCATCTGTTTAGGGGTGACTGCACTGAGTGAGATGGTTTCCTGCACACCAGGAAACCATTTAGTTACTATGCTGGGTGGCAACCATATAACCAAATTGTGGCGCTTGGTGGTTTAGTAAATAATTATGGCGCTCCAACTGGATTAAGCATTGGAGAGGGATGATACCTCCCCTGTTATGCTGATTCCCTTGCAGCTTCATGAGTCAACATTGCAAGAATGATCTCCACCCATCCTAGTGAAGAGGCCAGTCTTGTAATTGTCTAATGGATGTTAGTGTACTGGTACCACATGTTTTCTGCCCATTTTTTCAAGTTAGGAGAATCATATCTGTATACAATGACCCCTTCATATGTGCAGGCTCTGTGGGTATCGATTCTAAGTGTGTGGATGAAGAAGTGGTGCAAAGAATGCCACATACTGTATGTGGAAAAAGCATGCTGATTGTGTGACATGCTTTTTATACACTGTCCTTGAAGGTTGAAACTGCTCTTGCAGTCATTTCCCTATTTTTGTATTCATTTAATCTTTAATTTCAATCTATATAGTAGGCTCTGTCCATAGGGAGTCTATCTGTGGTTTATTTGGGTCATACAAAGGTTTTAGTAGGCAAGTTAGAATCTGTCATGATATTTTTATTTTTTTTCCACTTTTCATTCCTTTAAACCTCTTTAATATCACTGATTTATGTTTGCTTTGACAGTAGGTTGCATAAATGCAATGAGTCTGAAAAACAATCCCTTCATCATAGACAGTCCTTTCGACATGACCACACAAGGCATCGTGTTGCATTCCCAGTACAGTACAACCTCAAAATAATGGACTCATTGGGGCCCAAGCCAGTCCAAAAAATGAAAAAGTCCAATAAAAGTGACACCTGGACTTCCCCCTGCAAATGCAGACTTTTTCCAATATACTGTATCAGACATAAGTCCGGATCGCACCAATGGTTTTTCACCGTGGCATCACCAACTGTTTTTATTACCATTGCAGTACTGTGCTGTATTTTACTTTCACTACAATACTCAAATGGTATAGTATATATAATAATACTGTACTGTACGCTGATTTAGCGGGCTTTTCCCGGAAAATAAGAGTGATGCTATGGCCGCTCCGAACTGAGGTCAGGCAGTCCGGACCGTTTCTGGCTTAATTGGACTTTTCCCGATATGTAAGAATTTAGTCCAGTCGGCTCCTTGAGTCTGATAAAAACGAATTCTGGTATATTGAAATCTGTTATATCAAGGTTAATGTTTACTGTAGTTTGTAAAATGGAACAGTTATCAATATACAGTAAAACCTCATTATAACGGGCTAAGTGGGGCCCAAGCCATTCCGAAAAGTGAAATTCCGGTTAAAGCGACATCTGGAGTTCCTCCTGCTAACCCGGACTTTTTCCATTATGTCAGACTTTAGTCCGGGTCGCACCAACCGTTTTTAAACTTTCACTACCATTGCAGTATTGTACTTTATTATATATTTACCACAATTATCAAATGGTATAGTGTATATAATAATATTGTACAGTACTGTACACTGATAAACATGTCTTTTATTTACCGTATTATGGTGAATATAGCTGAAGTGGTCAGGCAGTCCAGACTGCATCTGGCTTTATCACACATTTTCTCGGGTACTGTACAGTAGTCCCTCATTTATCCAGACGTGTTCATTATCCAGACGCTGGACCTTGGCTTTTAACCCGTCCCGTCCCCCCGACTTACGATGCAGGTCACAACTTTTTTTCACGCTGAGACCCACCGACGTGTATCATACGTCATTCAGTTGCAAGGCCCGTCATTTACACATTTTTCAAGATTCGCGGGTGATTTTTGGTAGGCCTATGTGGGAGCCCTTTCTCTACCCCCAGCCAGGCGGCAACACTGCCTGACCCTCTGCAACCCCCTCCCCCTCGAGGGGTGTGCCATTTTCTTGTAACTCACCTGTTGGCAGTGACCTGGCCAGTAAAGACACGTAGCACCATGGTCTCTCCAACAACGAAATTCAAGGTGAAAGTGATTCCTGATGTGAAGGACAAAAATTACATGGCACCAGAGTTAGTAATGAACAGAAGTAATGAGGAGGTAACCGCCAAGGAAAGTGCGATATGTTGATGTTTTTGGTAAGAGAACAAAACTTATATCACCTATATTATTGTGTGAAAAGCAGTATACTCTTGTACTGCATATAAATTCGTACCAGATAAATAAATATCTACGAGTCTGTGTGGTTTTGGTTAAGTTTCCATCACATAGAGAGCGTCTTTTATGGAGCGCGGCATCATAAAACCGGTATTCAGGTGAGGGATCCCTTACCTGTTTAGGGTATTTTTCATTTCAGGTGAGCGCATTCTTGCTGAATTTTCAATGCTTCTCACCAAAAGCAAATGTTTGAGCCAAAAAAAGACAAGTTGAAAATCGGTTGGGTTCTGAGGGTGGGTTGGGTAAAAAAGCAGTTGGGACTAGGAGGGTTAAACCATTATCCAAATTTACCTGCTACTGTCTGGGCGTAATAAGTCTCTGAGAAATTCGGCCAGCCAGCCAACATGTTCAAACATTTGGTATCATGGCCACTGGGCTCGAGCCATGACCCACAGCAAGAGCTAAAATATCCGTCCGCCCCTGTACTGAATGATCAAAGTCGCGCACTTGTCTGATCACTCCCAATGAATCTCCAGCACCCGAGTAATATGACTGTAACCCACAAGTGGTGTCAGAATGTCTGTACGCATCCCCACCCAATGTCCAAAGTCGCATGGCCACTGAGCTAAGTCTTTTCTGTCTGCCCCTGAGATTGTAACACGGACTGCAAGCCACGAGAACATGTTCAGTAACAGCGGCCTTCCATCTCTCCACCAAACATCGAAGGTCCCCTGGTCACCGTGAGATGTTTGCATATGGCCAGTTGGCGTCTAACAGACTGCAAGCCATGAGTAATTGTATGGTAAAAGTGCCCATCCTCCTCATGACAGAAGGGGGAGAATCCTGCCCACAGCTTTGTTTCTCCCCCCTTCCTGTCCCTCCATACCCTCCCGGCTCCCCCCTCACTCCCTCAGTCCCTACTCTCCTCCGTGGTGATAACTGACTCATGAGTCTTTAATATTTGCAATTTATTTGACTACTATTGGTCGTATTGAAATTCTGCAAAATCCATGAGAAAGCTGATGAAATTCTGCATCTAGACATATGCATAACTCTTGGAAGATGCTGGCAAAATTTTCCACTAGGATGGTAGGAAGTTATTTGAAGGTAAGTTTTACTCCTGAACACTTTATGCTCACTGCATTTCTGTACATTTACTTATCAGTTTTATGTGTTTTTATTAGCTTGTCTTACAGTATAAACACCAGGGAAGATGATGGTATACCAGAATAACAATATAACGAATTTCCAATGGCATATTTGGCCGTGGAATATTTTTTGAGCCCCAGGAGCAATCACTCGTCACAGATAACAGGTTTTCAAACCGTCTTTGGCTTTTTTGTGGATTTTTGTTGTTTAACCATTGTTTTCTTGATGTTTGAATATGGATATTCCTACGTGTGCTGATGTCTATATATGGCAGATTGACCTGAAAACAGTGCCAAAATTAGGAGGGGTTCTGTACAAACAGTTGTGTATAGGCAGAGTGTTTTTTGGTTTTCATTTTGTTTTTTTTCATGGTTTTCTTGGTGTTTAGCATTACTTTGGATATTCCTATGTTTGTTTTGATGTCTAAATATGGCAGACACCTAAAAACAGTGCCAAAATTAGGAGGGGTACTGTACATACAGTAGTTTATAGGTAGGGAGTTTTTTTGTTTTCAGTGTTTTGTTTTTTTTATAGCATTACTTTGGATATTCTTATGTGTGTTTTGATGTCTAATTATGGCAGATTGACCTGAAAACAATGCCAAAATTACAAGGGATACTGTGCATACAGTAGTGTATAAGTAGGGTGTTTTTTGGTGTTTATTTATTTTTTTTCATGGTTTTCTTGGTGTTGAAAATTATTTTGGATAGTTCTATATATGTTTTAATGTCAAAATATGGAAAAATGACCAGAAAACTGCCAAAATAAGGAAGGGTACCATACATAGTGTATTTAATGTCAAAATATGGAAAAATGACCAGAAAACTGCCAAAATAAGGAAGGGTACCATACATAGGTACCCCTGGGGGTAGGGGGTTTTTCAAGAATTCTCCCCCAATATCCCTGCTTGTCGTAAGAGGCGACTAAAAGGGTTGGTGGTGGGTTAGTGGCCCACCCCGTAAAAACAACTAACTAAAAATACAAACAGGAAGCCTCGGACCAGGACTGACCAAAAGTTGACGAAAAAGGAACGGACAAAGGGCGAGATAAAGATTGCGACTTGGAATGTAAGGGGTATGAATGATGAGGTGAAAGAGAGAGAGTGTGTACAGGTGCTTGAGAGTGCGAAAGTGGATATATGTGGAATAACTGAAACTAAATGGCGAGGTGAGAGTGTGAGAGAATGGGAATACGGATGGGGTATATGTGCGGGAGTGGGTGAGAATGAGAGGGCAAATGAGGGAGTATGTATTGTTGTGAGCAACAGGTGGAAGGAGAATGTAAGAGAGTATGGATCAGTTGGGTCAAGGATTGTGTGGGTAAGAGTGAAAGTTGGACTACAAATGTGGGCAATTGTGTGCGTGTATGCGCCAACGCAAGATCGTGTAAGTAGAGTGAGAGAAGAGTTTTGGACAAATGTGGAAGCCTGCTTGGAAAAGTTTGAAAGGAATGAGAGAGTGTTTCTGATTGGAGATACGAATGGAAAAGTAGGGAATGAGAAGGTGGATGGAGTGGTTGGTGAGTGGGGTGTGCCTGCAGAGATGGATGAGAATGGCAGTGCTTTAGTGGACATTTGTGCTGGGAGGGGGTTGGTGGTAGCTAATACCCTCTTCAGGCACAAAATGATCCATAGGTATACATGGCGAGTGGTGAGAAGAGAGGATGGTGGAATCAATGAATGGAAGGCAATGATTGACTGTGTGTGTGTGGATGAAAGGATGAGAAGATGTGTAATGGATGCAAGAGTATATAGAGGTTGGGGGAGTGGACTTTTGGTGGCCAGAATCAGAGTCCAAACAAGATGGAGGAAGAGAAGAAGGGAAGGAGAGGAGGAAGTATTTGTTACAAGGAGGGTAGAAAAGTTACAAGAGGATGGAATAAAGGCTGAATATAAAAGGGAAGTGGATGAGCGATTGGGTAAATATAGATTGGAGCAGATGGGGGACGTGGAAGGTGTGTGCAAGGTATTCACAGAAGAAATCTGTGCAGCATGTGAGGCGGTGTGTGGGGTGAAGAGAAGATGAAAGGGGGTTCAGGGAATACCAATACACCAGTCCTGTATGAGACAGCCCTAGCATGTATTCAATATGGACGGTGGGTGTTAGCGCCGAAGTGGTGACATGTAGAGGTTAGGAGGACGGCTGGGCCTTGATAGCAGGCTGTAAAGCCTATGCCCAGAGTCGGACACATAAAAAAAAAAAAAAAAAAAAAAGGGAACAGCATGGTGGACTGAAGAGGTGAGAGAGGCTGTGGCACAAAAGAAGAAAGGATCTAATGAGTGGATGAGGAACAGGGACGACGAAGAAGCTGAGAGACAGACGAGAGAGTTATATGTAGTGAGGAGGAGAGAGGCGAAAAGATTAGTAAGAGAGAGTAAGAAGAGAGTGGATGAGGAATTTGGAAGGAATTTGAGTGTAAAGTGGAGGGAATGTAAGAAAATGTTCTGGAAGGAGGTAAAGAGAGCTAGACAGGGTGCCAACGAAGTCAGTGGGGGTGTGAAAGATAAAAATGGTAGATTACTAGTGGAGATGGGAGAAAAAGTAAACAGATGGAGAGAACACTTTAATGAACTGTTGAACATAGAGAATGAAAGTAATGCAAGTATAAGTGGCTGGGGAATGACAGGGAGAAGGAGGGTTGTGAGATGAGAGGAAGAAATCACCAGGATGAAAGTTGTGGAAGCAATGAAGAAAGTTAAAATGGGGAAAGCCCCAGGAATTGATGGAGTGTGTGGTGAAATGCTGAAGCATGGGGGAGAGATAGTAATAGAATGGATGTGGAAGGTGTGCAGATTGGCTTGGGAGGAGGGTAGAGTCCCGGAGGATTGGAAGTCAGGTATAATTATTCCTCTGTACAAAGGAAAAGGGGAAAAAGCAGTGTGTGGTAATCATAGGGGCATTTGCCTTCTCAGTGTAATAGGAAAAGTATATGGTAGGATACTTATTGACAGAGTTAGGGAAATTACTGAGGAATTAGTTGGAGAAGAACAAGGAGGTTTTAGGAAGGGAAGAGGTTGTGTAGACCAGGTATTCATTCTTAGATCCTTAGTGGAAAAGTTTCTAGAGAAGGGCAAGAAGTTGTATGCAGTCTTCATGGATCTGGAGAAAGCATATGACAGGGTGGATAGACAAGGTTTGTGGAAGGTATTAAGAATATATGGAGTGGATGGGAAGTTGTTGAAGGCAGTGAAGAGTATGTATGTGGGTGCTAAGGCTGCAGTGCATGTGGATGGCAAACTGAGTGAATTTTTCCATTTGAAGGTTGGATTGAAACAAGGGTGTGTCATGTCTCCATGGTTGTTCAATCTGTATATGGATGGGGTTATAAAAGAGATACAAGGTCGGGCAGTGGATGTTGGAGCGGCCCTAGTGAGAGAGGGCAGTGTGTGGAAACTCCCTGTACTGTTGTTTGCAGATGATACTGTGTTATTGAGCGAAGACGAAGGGGAGCTGCAAGGCTTGGTAGATGAATTTGAGTGTGTGTAAGAAACGGAATTTAAAGGTGAATGTAGGGAAGAGTAAAGTGATGGTCTTCGAGAGAAGTGAAGCCAGTGAATGTACAGTGAGATTGGATGGGAAGGATATGGAGAATGTTAGTGAATTTAAGTACTTGGGCAGTGTGATGAGTAAGGATGGAAGTCTGGAGGGTGAAGTGCTCGAAAGGGTGCAGCAGGGAAGGAAGGTTGCTGGTTCGTTAAAAGCAGTGATAAGAAACAGGGAAGTGAGCATGGAAGTGAAAAAGTTGTTACATGACAGTATTGTGATACCAACTCTGACATATGGAAGTGAAGCTTGGACCCTATTGGAAGGACAGAAGTCAAGAGTGAGAGCAGTGGAAATGAGTTATTTGAGAGGAGCATGTGGAGTCACATGGAGAGACAGACTAACAATTGAGGAAGTGAAGGAGTGTTGTGGTGTGGTTGAGGATGTGATGGGAAGCGTTAGGAGAAGCACGTTAAGGTGGTTTGGGCATGTGGAGAGGATGGAGAGTGAAAGACTGACGAGGAGGGTGTATGTGAGTGCGGTGGAGGGGGCGAGAGGGAGGGGGAGGCCGAGGATGAGATGGAGGGATGGAGTGGAGAGGTATATGAGAGAGGGGGGTGTGAGTTGGGAGCGTGGTAGTGAAATGGCAGGGGACAGAGTGACATGGAGGCGATTTGTTTGTGGCCACCCTGTGTGGGATTAAGGCATCTGGCAATAGATAGATAGATAGACCATACATAGTGTATAGGTAGGGTGTTTTTTGGTTTTCAGTGTTTTTTCTGCATGGTTTTCTTGATGTTTAGCATTAGGCTACTGTACTTTGGATATTCCTATGTGTGTTTTGATATCTAAATATGCCTGAATGACTGGAAAACAATGCTTTATTATGCATAGGTACTGTACAAATAGGTTAGATATAGGTTGGAGGTTGGGTATAGGTAGGGTCTGGCTATGGTAGGGGAATGGTGTTTATTATCCGGATGTTGCCACTACCTGGACATGACTTTGGCTCTATTATGTCTAGATAAATGAGGGATTACTGTATAAGAATTTAATCCAGTAGCTCCTCGATTCAGATAAAAGCAAATTCCGGTCTATTGATGTCAATTATATTGAGGTTTTATTGTACTGTACTTAAACTAATCAGGGACCCAACACACCCTTCTTCATACAGACTTATAACACTACTTAAGACACCATCAAAAATAACTGAATGCCTCATCCTCAACTAAGTCACATCCCACCCCTTCCTCCATCAGAACACAGACTTAAATCACTACACAACAATCACCTTACTGACTAATCTCACACAACAGTCATCTTATGGCATCAGCTTGGCAACACCTGCACGATGCACACTTCTTCTAGCAGTAGATATTAGTAAAGCCTTTGATGCCATCTGTGATGCAAACCAATCAACAAGCTATACAGCTTAAATGTGGGACACAACACCTAACACTGGCTAGCGAACTTTTTTTTTTTTTTTTTTATACAAGGAAGAAGGAACCAAAGGCAAGGAGCCTTCAAACTGTTCCTTCCAAGAAAAAACAAAAACAGTACAACAGAGAGCCAGTTTCAAGATCCATTCATTTTGAGGTGCCTTGACACACTTCGTTTAAAAGACTGGAGATCGTAGGAACTAGGAAACATGGGAGACACTTCCAAAGTTGACCTGTTGTATAAATGAAGGAATGATGGTAGCGGTTAGCTCTTACATCGGAGAGTTGGACAGAAAAGGGATGATAGTTTGTTGCTAGATGGGTGCTACGTGCCCATTGTAGAGGTGGAGGGATGCAAGCAGACAGTTCAGAGGAGGAGTGACCATTGTAGTAGCGATAGAAAAGAGATGAAGATGCAGCAGTGCAGCAGAGAGACAGAAGTTGAAGAGAGCCAGTAACAGGAGGAGAGTTAATGAGATGAAATGCCTTTGATTCCACCTTGTTGAGAAGAGCTGTATGTGGGGAGCCTCCCCACACATAAGAGCTGTACTTTACACAGGGCCGAATAAAACCCATGTATTAAGTCAGTGGCAGTGCTCTAGTGGACATTTGTGCCAGGAGGGGGTTGGTGGTAGCCAATACCCCCTTCAGACACAAAATGATCCACAGGTATACATGGCGAGTTATGAGAAGGGTGGGTGTTGAACTGAATGAACGGAAGGCAGTGATTGATTATGTGTGTGTGGATGATAGAATGAGATGTATAATGGATGCAAGAGCATCTAGAGGTTGGGGGAGTGGACTTTCTGACCACCACTTGTTGGTGTTGAAAGTCAAGGTTCAAATGAACTGGAGGAATAGAAGGGAAGGACACTAGGAAGCAGTTCTTACAAGGAGGGTAGAAAGGTTACAAGAGGATGAAAAAAATGGCAGAATATAAGAAAGAAGTGGAGGAGTGATTGGGTAAATATGATTTGATGGGGGACGTGGAATGTGTATGTAAGATATTCACAGAAGAAATCTGTGCAGCTTGTAAGGTAGTATGTGGGGTGAAGAGAAGACAAAAGGGGCAGCAAGAAACTGCATGGTGGAATGAAGAGGTGAAACAGGCTGTGGCACAAAAGAAGAAAGCATGTAGTGAGTCGATGAGAAACGGGTGTGGAGGAAGTTGAGAGGTGGAAGAGAGAGTTACATGTAGAGAGGAATAGAGAGGTGAAGAGATTAGTAAGAGAGAGTAAGAAGAGAATGGATGAGGAATTTGGAAGGAATTTGAGTGTAAGGTGGAGGGAATGTAAGAAAGTGTTCTGGAAAGAGATAAAGAGAGTTAGACAGGGTGTTAAAGAAGTTAGTCAGGGAGTGAAAGATGAAAATGGTAGATTGGTAGTGGAGAAAGGAGAAAAAGTGAGCAGATGGACTGAACACTTTAAGGAATTGTTGAACAAAGAGAATGAAAGTAATTTAAGTATAAGTGGCTGGGGAATGGCTGGGAGAAGGAGGGATGTGAGAAGAGAGGAAGAAATCAGTAGAATGGAAGTTGTGGAAGCATTTAAAAAGTCATAATGGGGAAAGCCCCATGAATTGATGGAGTGTGTGGTGAAATGCTGAAGTATGGGGGAGAGATAGTAGTAGAATGGATGTGGAAGTTATGCAAATTATGATATGAAGGTAAAGTCCCAGAGGACTGGAAGTCAGATATAATTATTCCCCTGTACAAAGGAAAAGGGGAAAAGAAATGTGTGGTAGTCATAGGGGCATTTGTCTTGTTAGTGTAATAGGAAAAGTATTTGGTAGGATACTTATTGACGGTTTGGGAAGTAACAGAGGAATTAGTTGGAGAAGAACAGGAAGGTTTTAGGAAGGGAATAGGTTGTGTAGATCGGATACTCACTTTTAGGTCTTTAATGGAAAAGTTTCTAGAGATGGGAAGGAAGTTGTATGCGGCCTTCATGGATTTGGAGAAAGCATATGACAGGGTGGATAGACAAGGATTGTGGAAAGTATTAAGAATATATCGAGTAAATGGGAAGTTGCTGAGTGCTGTGAAGAGTATGTATGAGGGTGCTAAGGCTGCACTGTGTGTGGACAGTGAACTGAATGAATTTTTCTATTTGAAGATTGGATTGAAACAAGGATGTATCATGTCTGCATGGTTGTTCAATCTGTATATGGAAGGGATTATAAAAGAGATACAAGGTAGGGCAGTGGATGCTGGAATGGCCCTAATGAGAGAGGGCAGTATGTAGAAACTCCCTGTACTATTGTTTGCAGGTGATACTGTGTTGTTAAGTGAAGACAGAGGGGAGCTGCAAGGCTTGTTGGATGAGTTTGAGAGAATGTGTAAGAAATGGAATCTAAAGGTGAATGCAGGGAAAAGTAAAGTTATGGTCTTCGAGAGCAGTGAAGTAACTGAATGTACAGTGAGGTTGGATGATGAGGAAATGGAAAATGTGAGTGAGTTTAAGTACTTGGGTAGTGTGATGAATAAGGATGGAAGTTTAGAGGGTTAATTGCTTAAAAGGGTACATCAAGGAAGAGAGATTGCTAGTTCTTTGAAAGCCATGATAAGAAACAGGGAAGTCAGCATGGGGGAGAGATAGTAGTAGAATGGATGTGGAAGTTGTGCAAATTACCTGATAGGAAGGTAAAGTCCCGGAGGACTGGAAGTCAGATATAATTATTCCCCTGTACACAGGAAAAGGGGAAAAGAAATTTGTGGTAGTCATAGGGGCATTTGTCTTGTTAGTGTAATAGGAAAAGTATTTGGTAGGATACTTATTGACATAGTTAGGGAAATAACAGAGGAATTAGTTGGAGAAGAACAGGAAGGTTTTAGGAAGGGAAGAGGTTGTGTAGATCAGATACTCATTCTTAGGTCTTTAATGAAAAAGTTTCTAGAGAAGGGAAGGAAGTTGTATGCGGCCTTCATGGATTTGGAGAAAGCATATGACAGGGTGGATTGACAAGGATTGTGGAAAGTATTAAGAATATATCGAGTAAATGGGAAGTTACTGAGTGCTGTGAAGAGTATGTATGAGGGTGCTAAGGCTGCACTGTGTGTGGACAGTGAACTGAATGAATTTTTCTGTTTGAAGGTTGGATTGAAACAAGGATGTGTCATGTCTGCATGGTTGTTCAGTCTGTATATGGAAGGGGTTATAAAAGAGGTACAAGGTAGGGCAGTGGATGCTGGAATGGCCCTAATGAGAGAGGGCAGTATGTAGAAATTCCCTGTACTATTGTTTGCAGGTGATACTGTGTTGTTAAGTGAAGACAGCGGGGAGCTGCAAGGCTTGTTGGATGAGTTTGGGAGAATGTGTAAGAAATGGAATCTAAAGATGTTGCAGGGAAAAGTAAAGTTATGCTCTTTGAGAGCAGTGAAGTCAGTGAATGTACAGTGAGGTTGGATGACGAGGAAATAGAAAATGTGAGTGAGTTTAAGTACTTGGGTAGTGTGATGAATAAGGATGGAAGTTTAGAGGGTGAATTGCTTGAAAGGGTACATCAAGGAAGAGAGGTTGCTGGTTCTTTGAAAGCCATGATAAGAAACAGGGAAGTCAGCATGGATGTTATTGCATGACACTACAGTATTGTAATACCAACTCTAACGTATGGAAGTGAAGCTTGGTCCTTGTTGGTGGGACACAAATCACGAATGAGAGCTGTGGTAATGAGTTATTTGAGGGGAGCATGTTGTGTCACATGGAGAGACACACTGACATGAGGAAGTGAAGGAGCACTGTGGTGTGGATGTGGATTTTTTTTTTTTTTTTTTTTTAATGCACGGAAGAAGGAACCAAGGGCCATGGGCCCGCAAAATGTTCCTTCCAAGAAAAAGTAAAAACAGTACAAAAGAGAGCCAAATTCAAGATCCATTCATTTCGAGATGCCTGGACACACTGCGTTTGAAAGATTGAAGATCATAGGAAGCAGGGAATACAGACAGAGGGAGACAGTTCCAGAGTTGACCAGTTGCATAAATGAAGGACTGGGAGTAACAATTAACTCTTGCATTAGAGAGTTGGACAGATAAGGGATGAGAGTTTGTTGCTAGACGAGTACTATGTGCCCGTCGTAGAAGTGGAGGGATGCAAGCAGACAGTTCAGAGGAACAGTGCCCATTGAAGTAACGATAGAAGAGAGATAAAGAAGCAACAGTGCGGCGAAGAGACAAAGGTTGAAGGGAATCGGTAAGAGGAGGAGAGTTAATGAGACGAAAAGCCTTTGACTCCACCCTATTGAGAAGAACCGCATGTGGCTAGCCTTCCCACACATGAGAGTTGTACTCCATACACGGGCGAATAAAACCCGTGTACAAGGTCAACATCTGTGCAGGGGTAAAGAAAGCTCGGAGTCGGCCCAGCACACCTAATCTCTTGGAAGCAGATTTCACAAAAGATATAATATGTTCTTTCCAAGACAAACCCTGAGAGAATGAAACCCCTAGCATGTTCAAGGATGATGCAGGACTGAGCTGGACATTATTAAACATTAGTGGGTAATCCTGAGGAAGATTTAGTCGGGTTGATAAGTGTAAGAACTAAGTTTTTGATGCATTAGAAATAACAAGATTATTTTTACCCCAATCAGAGATATGAGCCAAGTCAGACATTAGGTGTGTCATACCCTCATCCCTTGTTTGCTGAAGTAACTGCTGAGATGGACGTTGCGGAAATCGAATGGAAAGGTGAAGGGTGGAATCATCAGCATATGAGTGGATAGGGTTAGATGTACAGCTTAGAAGGTCGTTGATGAATATAAGAAAGAGAGTTGGTGATAGGACAGAGCCCTGAGGAACACCACTGTTGATAGGTCTAGGAGAAGAACGATGGCCGTCTACAACAGCAGCTATAGAACGACCAGAAAGGAAGCTAGAGATGAAGGCACAGATAGAAGGATAGAAACCGTAAGAGGGCAGTTTGGAAATCAAAGATTTATGCCAGACTCGATCGTAAGCCTTTGAGATGTCAAGTGCATTGGCAAAGCTTTCGCCAAAGTCCCTAAAGGAGGATGACCAGGAGTCTGAAAGGTAGGTGAGAAGATCGCCAGTGGAGCGTCCCTGACGGAACCCATACTGACGATCAGAAAGAAGGTTGTGACAGGAAAGATGCTTTAAAATTTTTCTGTTAAGAACTGATTCGAAAACTTTTGATACGCAGGATGTTAAAGCAATTGGCTGATAGTTAGAGGGTTGGGAATGGTCACCCTTCTTTGGGACTGGCTGAATGAGAGCAAACTTCCAGCAAGAAGGAAAGGTACAAGTTGAGAGACAAAGGCGAAAGAGTTTACCTAGGCAGGGTATAAGCACAGAAGCAGTTTTTGAGGACAACAGGAGGGACTCCATCAGGCCCATATGCCTTGTTAATATTGAGGGCAATGATGGCCGAAAATACATCAGCTGATGAAATTTTAATGTCAGTCATGAGGAAGTCTGAGGGGGGAAGTGATGGAGGAACAGCAATGGAATCGTCTAAGGTAGAATTGGAGGAGAAAGTCTGAGCAAAGAGATCTGCTTTATCAGTAGAAGAAATAGCTACAGAGCCATCAGAGTAGAAAAGAGGAGGGAAGGATGATGAGGTAAAGTTGTTAGAAAGGTTTTTGGCAAGGTGCCAAAAGGAGCGAGAAGAATTCGAGTTGGAGAGTTGGGAACATTTAGCACGGATGAAATTATTTTTAGCAGAGCGAAGAACAGACTTAGCACGATTCCGGGCAGAAATATAAAAAAGATGTGATTCAGGGGTGGGTTGGCTCCGGTACCTTTTAAAGGCCCTCTCTCAGTTGCGGACAGCATTAGAACAAACGTGATTAAACCAAGGCTTTCTTGCATTAGTCAGAGGATATGAAAAAGGAATGTATGCTTCCATGCCCGAGAGAATAACCTCCGTAATGTTCAGGGCACGCTCAGACGGCTCCCGGCCATGGAAGCAATAATCATTCCAAGGAAAATCAAAGAAGTACTGCCTGAGGGCCTCCCAATCTGCAGCTCCAAAGTGCCACAGGCGGCGTTTCTTTGGAGGGTCCACAGGCCGTACTGGAGCAATACGACATGTTAAGGTAATAAGGTTATGATCGGAGGAGCCCAACGGAGAGAAAAGATTAACAGTGTAAGCAGAAGGATTAGTTGTTAGGAAAAGGTCAAGTATGTTGGAACTCTCTCCAAGGCAGTCAGGGATACGGGTAGGGTGCTGTACAAGCTGCTCTAGGTCATTAAAGATAGAAAAGATGTAGGCTTGTTCACCAGGTGGATCAGTGAAAAGAGAGGAGAGCCAAAGGTGGTGGTGAACATTGAAATCTCCTAGAATGGAGATTTCAGAGAAAGGAGAAATGGACAGAATGTGTTCCATCGTAGAAGTAAGATAGTCAAAGAATTTGTGATAGTCGGTAGAATTAGGAGATAAGTAAACAGCACAGATATATTTAGTCAGAGAATGACAGGAGAGCCGAAGCCAGAGAGTAGAGAATTCAGAAGAATCAAGTTCAGGAACACAAGAGCAAGATAGATCGTTGCATACATATACACAACAGCCACCTTTGGCTTTGAAATAAGAATAGAGAAAGTAGGAGGATACAGAAAAGGGTTTGCTATCAGTTGTCTCAGACAGCTGAGTCTCAGAAAGAAAGAGAAGGTGAGGTTTAGAGGAGAAGAGGTGGTGTTCAACAGAGCGAAAGTTAGAGGAAAGGCCGCGAATGTTACAGAAATGAAGAAGGAGTGAGTCAGACAGTGGTTCCAGGCAGCTCCGAGAGTCGTCACCGGGAGAGGGGCGGATGGTGGGGGCATTTATGGTCCCCCCCCTGGGGACTCCGAGGCACGGTTTTCATTAGCCATTTTTGGATTTTTTAAAAAGGAAGTGTAGTGTGTAGCGTGTATGTAGTTTGGTGTTGACAGTTAGAGAAATTTGTATTGGAGAGCATGGTGGTCTACTCTCTGTGTTACTGAGACACTGAAAAAGTTCAGCAAAGGGGGATGGTCAGGAACAAGTCCTGAGGGCTGATGAAACGGGAGCTCCAGCTCTCCCTGTCATCAGCTTTCCATCCTCCTTGGGAGTACTGCCCTGCTCCACTGGTGCATTTAAGAGAAACACATTGAGATGGTTTGGGCATGTGGAGAGGATGGAGAGCGAGAGACTGACGAGGAGTACGTATGTGAGTGAGGTGGAGGGGGGGGAGAGGGAAGGGGGGGCCAAGGATGAGATGGAAAGATGGAGTGAAGAGGAATATGAGAGAGGGGTGTGTGAGCTGTGAGCCTGGCAGTGAAATGGTGGGGGACAGGCAACATGGAGGTAATTTGTTCGTGGCCACCTGTTACGGGATGAAGGCATCTGGCAATAGATAGCTAGATAGGTAAAGTCAAGATCTGTGCAGGGGTAAAGAAGGTACGGAGTTGACTTTAGCACACCTAAACTCTTGGAAGCAGATTTTACAAGGGATGTAATATGATCTTTCCAAGACAAGTCCCGAGAGAAACCCAAAGTATCTTTAAGGATGACGCAGTATTGAGCTGGATATCATTAAACATTAGTGAGTACTTCTGTGGAAGATTCTGTAAGGTTGATATGTATAAAAACTCAGTCTTTGATGCATTAAAAACAAGATTTCTTTTACCCCAGTCAGCAATATGAGCCAAGTCATACATTAGGTGTGCCATAGCCTCATCCCTTGTTTGTTAAAGTAACTGCTGAGATGGACTTTGCGAGAACCAAATGGAAAGGTGAATGGTGGAATCATCAGCTTATGAGTGGTTGGGGTTAGATGTACAACTAAGGTTGTTGATTTTTTTTTTTTTTTTTTTTTTTTTTGTAATGCAAGGAAGAAGGAACCAAAGGCCATTGACCCACAAACTGTTCCTTCCAAGAAATAACAAAAACAATACAAAAGAGAGCCAAATTCAAGATCCGTTCATTTCGAGATGCCTGGACACACTGCATTTGAAAGAGTGGAGATCATAGGAAGTAGGAAATACAGACAGAGGAAGACAGTTCCAGAGTTGACCTGTTGCATAAATGAAGGACTGGGAGTAGCAGTTAACTCTTGCATTAGAGAGTTTGTTGCTAGACGGGTGTTACGTGCCTGTTGTAGAGGTGGAGGGATGCAAGCATTCAGTTCAGAGGAACAGTGACTGTTGAAGTAGCGATAGAGATAAAGATGCAACAGTGCGGCGAAGAGACAGAGGTTGAAGGGGGCCAGTAAGAGGAGGAGAGTTAATGAGATGATAAGCCTGTGACTCCACCCTATTGAGAAGAGATGTATGTGGGGAGCCTCGCCACACATAAGAGTTGTACTCCACATAGGGACGAATAAAACCCGTGTATAAAGTCAACAACTGTGCAGGGGTAAAGAAGGTTTGGAGTCAGCTTTGCACACCTAATTTCTTGGAAGCAGATTTCACAAAAGATGTAATATGTTCTTTCCAAGATAAATCCCAAGTGAACGAAACCCCAAGGATGTTGAGGACCGAGCTGGACATTATTAAACATTATAGTCATTCTATTTTATGAAGGCAGTTTGGGAGGGGTGATCAGAGACCTCACACCGCTAGCAGAGTTGCCACATCGCGACCATACATGTGCTCCCCAGCCCCCATCTCTCTCTCTCGTGTTTATATTAACTACTAATTTTATTTTCCTTATTTTTTCTCTTGTTTCGACTTTGATGGGAAACCTTCCATGGTGGGAGACTGACAGAGTATGACCCGCACACACAGGGCTATCCCTCATGTCACCACTTGACAACATCGCAGAAGCAACGCTGACGAGTCGTATGAGATTTATACAATACTATAGCTTTACTATTGAATTACATGTATACAGAGAATTTAAAATTCATTTATAAGTAGTTACTAGCTTAAAATAGGAGAGTGAGAGAGAGAGAGAGATAGAGAGGTGAGCAGGAGTAATTACACTTGTGACAGGGGTGATGTGGCAACTCTGCTAGCGGTGTGAGGTCCCTGATCACCCCACCCAAACTGCCTTCATAAAATAGAACGACTGTAGTTGGTACTCCTTTGGAAGATTTTGTCGAGTTGATAGGTGTAAGAACTGAGTCTTGGATGCATTAAAAACAGCAAGATTATTTTTATCCCAGTCAGAGGTACGAGCCAGGTCAGGCATTAGGTGTGCCATAGCCTCATCCCTTGTTTGTTGAAGTAACTGCTGAGATGAACGTTGCGAGAACCGAATGGAAAGGTGAAGGGTGGAATCATCAGCGTACGAGTGGATAGGGCTAGATGTACAGCTTAGGAGGTCATTGATGAATAAAAGGAAGAGAGTTGGTGATAGGACAGAATCCTGAGGAACACCACTGTTGATAGGTCTAGGAGAAGAATGGTGGTCACCTTCAACAGCAGCTGTAGAATGACCAGAAAGGAAGATATAGATGAAGGCACAGTTAGAAGGATAGAAACCATAAGAGGGCAGTTTGGAAATTAAAGATTTATGCCAGACCCAATCAAAAGTCTTGGACATGCCATGTGCAATGGCAAAATTTTCACCAAAGTCCCAAAAGGAGGATGACCAGGAGTCTGAAAGGTAGGTGAGAAGATCGCCAGTGGAGCGTCCCTGACAGAACCCATAGTGATGATAAGAAAGTAGGTTGTGTAGGAAAGATCTATCTATCTGTCTATTGCCAGACACCATAATCCCGCAAGGGGTGGCCATTTGACTTTGAGTTATTTATTTTACGGGGAGGGGCACTAACCCTCCACCAACCCACTTGTTGACACGTAGGGAGCACGTATGGTTTGGTTATATGGTTACCACCCAGCGTTGTAAATGGTTTCTTGGCTTACAGGAAACCATTTGGCTTGTCACTCAATGTAATGCCACCTGTAAAGGAAAGAAAAGCAGTAAGAGGTGACAGGAAATATAGGAGAAATAGGAAGAAAGGAGGGCAGGCACAGAAAAAGAATGATAAAAGCTAAGGAAGAAGTAGGCAGCACTACATCAAGTGAGTGGATGATGGTCGCCACCACCTACCGCTAAGAATAGACTCAAAAACTTTTGAACACAGGATGTTAAAGCAATTGGGCGATAGAGAGTTGGGAATGGTCACCGTTCTTTGAGACAAGCCAAATGAGAGCAAACTTCCACAAAGAAGGAAAGGTACAAGTTGAGAGACAAAAGCGAATGAGTTTACCTAGGCTGGGTGTAAGCACAGAAGCACAGTTCTTGAGAACAACAGGAGGGACCCCATCAGGCCCATATGCCTTGTTAGCATTGAGGCCAATGATGGCAGAAAATACAACTGGAGAAATCTAACATCAGCCATGAGGAAGTCAGAAGGGGGAAATGATGGAACAGCACCACCGGAATCGTCTAAGGTGGAATTGGAGGAGAAAGACCGAGCGAAGAGATCTGCTTTATCAGAAGAAGAAATGGCTATAGATGGAAGGATGATGAGTTAAAGTTGTTAGAAAGGTTTTTGGCATGGTACCAGAAGGAGCGGGAAGAACTCGAGTTGGAGAATTGAGTTCATTTAGTACAGATAAAATTATGTTTAGCAGAGCGAAGAACAGACTTAGCACGATTTCAGGCAGGAACATAAAAAAGATGTGATTCTCGGGTCGGTCGGCTCCGGTGTCTTTTGTAGGCCTTCTCCTTGTTGTGGACAGCATTAGGATAAGCATGATTTAATCAAGGCTTTTTTGCATTAGTCAGAGGATATGAGAAAGGAATGTATGCTTCCATACCCAAGAGAATATCCTCCATAATGCGCAAGGCACACTGAGATAGATCCCGGTCATGGAAGCAGTAATCATTCCAGGAAAAAAGAAGTACTGCCTGAGGGCCTCCTAATCAGCAGCTTCATAGTGCCACAACTGACGTTTGTTTGGAAAGACCACAAGCTGTTCTGGAGCGTTAGCACAGGTTAAGGTAATAAGGTTGTGATCGGAGGAGCCCAATGGAGAGGAAACATTAACAGTGTAATCAGAAGGATTAGTCATAAGGAAGAGGTCAGGTATGTTGGAACTCTCTCACTGACAGTCAGGGAAGCTGGTTGTGTGATGTACAAGCTGCACTAGGTCATTAAAGATAGATTTTTTTTTTTTTTTAATGTTAGGAAGAAGGAACCAAAGGCTATAGCCTGCAAAACAGTTCCTTCTAAGAAAAAAAACAAATGGTACAAAAGAGAACCAAATTCAAGATCCGTTCATGTTGAGATGCCTGGACACATTGCATTTGAAAGATTGGAGATCATTGGAAGTAGAAAATGCAGACAGAGGGAGACAGTTCCAGAGTTGACCTGTCGCATAAATGAAGGACTGGGAGTAACTTTTAACTCTTTCATGAGAGAGTTGGACAGGAAAGGGAGTTTGTTGCTAGATGGGTGCTATGCACCCGTCGTAGAGGTGGAGGGATGCAAACAGTTCAAAGCAGCAGTAACCATTGAAGTAGCGACAGAAAGGAAATAAAGAGGCAACAGTGCAGCGAAGAGAGGGGTTGAAGAGATCTAGTAAGAGGAGGAGAGTTGATGAGACGAAAAGCCTTTGACTCCACCCTATTGAGAAGGGCTGTATGTGGGAGCCTCCCCACACATGAAAGTTGTACTCTAAACAGGGGCAGATAAAACCCGTACATAAAGTCAACAACTGTGCAGGGGTAAAGAAGGCACGGAGTCGGCTTAGCACACCTAATGTCTTGGAAGCAGATTTTGGAAGAGATGCAATATGATCTTTCCAAGATAAATCCTGAGTGAATGAAACCCCAAGCTTGTTCAAGGATTATGCGGGATTGAACTCGTTTAGTTTAGTTTCGTTTTTGAAGGCTCCAACATGCTTGCATGCATCAGCATTGGTCACCTAATGGCAGCTCTCCATACTGCTTGATCTATGACAGCCTCCCTGTTCAGTCCCTTAACCCTGAGGTCACAATGACCTTGTCCCATGCCTTCCCCGGTCTACCCCTCACAATCCCCCCCATAATATTATCACTTCTCACCTTCTGCACCCAATTTTCATCCCTCATCCTCTCCACATGCCCTAACCATCTTAGTCTACCTTTCCTCATCACAGCACCAATACACTCCAGTCCCATCTTACCTCTCAACTCTTCGATCATAAACCCAGCCCCCGTAGGCCTTGCATGGAGGGATGCACTGCACATCCACCTAATCATTGTCATTTCTGTATGTTTGAGCCTGTGAATATCCTTTTCCTTTACTTCCCAGGTCTCACTACCATACAGCATCACACTCCTAACACATGCTGAATACAAAGACCCCTTAGCACATAGGGAGAGTCCTCTCAATGTCAGGAGAGGCAACAGCTCCCTGAACTTCTTCCACCCACTTCTCACCCTAGCAACCGAGCTAGGTCCAGCCCCACCTCCAGTACAGAACGTCTCCCAAATAACAAAACTCTTCCACACACTCAAGCGACTCACCAGCAAGTTCAGTCCTTTCACACCTAACAATCTCCACCTGCTCTCCCCAGCACATCGTACACATAAAATCAGCATTATCTCGCAGTCTACCTCTAGTACCACTACATCTCTTGTGCACCCATTTATCACAAACACTGCACAAGATGGAATTACTTCCCACACCTTTGTGGCAAATTGCACATGGCCACTCTCCCTCTTCTTTGACTATACTGCCACCAGTCCTAGGTATCTTCATTTATGTTTTATCTGCATTTACCCTTAAGCCCTTGTGCCCCATACCATCTCTCCACTTCCTAAATCTTTCCTTCGCCTCCCTTTCATTCTCTGCAATCAACACCAAATCATCAGCATACATCATCTCCCACGGGAGTCCATCCCTGAAGTCATGAGAGAGGGCTTCAGGTACCGTGATAAACAGCAAGGGATCAAAATTGACCCCTGATGCACACCAACACTCATCTCTCAAATCTCCATTCACACTGGATATTATTAAACATTAGTAGGTACTCCTGTGGAAGATTTTAACGGATTGATAGGTGTAAAGACTGAGTCTTTTGATGCTCTAAAATCAACAAGATTATTTTTACCCCAGTCAGAGATACGAGCCAAGTCAGGCATTAGGTGTGCCATAGCGTCATCCCTTGTTTTTTGAAGTAACTGCTGAGATGGTCGTTATGGAAACTGAATGGAAAGGTGAGGGGTGGAATCATCAGCATACGAGTGGATAGGGTTAAATGTACAGCACAGAAGATCATTGATGAACAAAGGAAAGAGAGTTGGTGATAGAACAGAGTCCTGATAAACACCACTGTTGATAGATCTAGGAGAAGAATGATGGCCATCTACGACAGCAGCTATAGAACGACTAGATAGGAAGCTGTAGATGAAAGCACAGGTAGAAGGATAGGAACCGTAAGAGGGCAGTTTGGAAATTAAAGATTTATGCCAGACTCGATGAAAAGCTTTTGATATGTCAAGTGCAGTGGCAAAGCTTTCATCAAAGTCCCGAAAGGAGGATGACCAAGAGTCTGATAGATAGGTGAGAAGATTGCTGGTGGAGCATCCCTGACGGAACCCATACTGATGATACAAATTGAAAGACAAAGGCAAAAGAGTTCATCTATGCGGGGTGTAAGCAGAGAAGCACAGTTCTTGAGGACAACAGGAGAGACTCCATCAGCCCATATACCTTGTTAGTATTGAGGCCAGTGATGACAGAAAACACATCAGCTGAGGAAATTTTAATGTCAGACATGAGGATGTCAGAGGGGGGTTGTGAGGGAGGAACAGCGCCGGAATTGTCTAAGGTGAAATTGGAGGAGAAAATCTGAGCGAGGAGATCAGCTTTATCAGTAGAAGAAATAGCTACAGAGCCATCAGAGTAGAGGAGGGAAGGATGTTGAGGTAAAGTTGTTAGAATGGTTTTTGGCAAGGTGCCAGAAGGAGCAGGAAGAATTCGAGTTGGAGAGTTGAGAGCATTTAGTACAGATGAAATTATTTTTAGCAGAGTGAAGAACAGACTTGGCAAGATTCCAGGCAAAAATATAAAAAAGATGTGATTCAGGGTTGGGTTGGCTCCAGTACCTTTTATAGGCCCTCTCCTTGTTGCGGACAGCATTAGAACAAGCGTGATTAAACCAAGGCATTCTTGCATTAGTCAAAGGATATGAGAATGGAATGTATGCTTTGATGCCTAAGAGAATAACCTCTGTAATGTGCAAGGCACACTTTGATGGCTCCCGACCATGGAAGCAATAATCATTCCAGGATGAATCAAAGTAGTACAGCCTGAGGGCCTCCTAATCTGCAGCTCCAAAGTACCACAGACGACGTTTCTTTGGAGGGTCCATATGCTTCACTGGAGCGATAGGACAGGTTAAGGTAATAAGGTTGTGATCGGAGGAGCCAAACGTAGAAATGAGATTAACAGTGTAAGCAGAAGGATTAGTTGTAAGGAAAAGGTCAAGTATGTTGGAGCTCTCTCCAAGGCGGTCAGGGATACATGTAGAGTGCTGTACAAGCTGCTCTAGGTCATTAAGGATGGAAAAGATGTAGGCTTGTTCACCAGGCGGATCAGTGAAAGGAGAGAAGAGCCAAAGGTGGTGGTAAACATTGAAATCTTCTAGACTGGAGATTTCAGAGAAAGGAGAAACGGTTAGGATGTGTTCCATCGTAGAAGTAAGATAGTCAAAGAATTTTTCATTGTCAATAGAATTAGGGGGTAAGTAAACAGCACAGATAAATTTAGTCAGAGACTGACAGGAAAGCTGAAGCCAGAGTAGAGAATTCAGAAGAATCAAGTTCAGGAACACGAGAGCAAGATAGATCGTTGCGTACATATACACAACAGCCACCTTTGGCTTTGAAATGAGTATAGGGAATGTAGGAGGATACAGAGAAGTGTTTGCTGTCATTTGCCTCAAACAGCTGAATCTCATTTAAGAAGAGAAGGTGAGGTTTAGAGGAGGAGATGTGGTATTCGACAGAAAGTTAGAGGATAGGCTGCAAATGTTGCAGAAATGAAGAAGTTAACAGACAGTGGTTCCAGACAACTCGTTGCCTTGTCACCGGGAGAGGGGCAGATGGTGGGGACATTTATGGTCCCCCACCTCCTTGGGGACTCCAAGGCCTTGTTTAATGATGCCATTTTTTGAAAAATTTTAAATAGGATGTGTAGTGTGTAATGTGCATGTAATGTAGTTTGGTGTTGAAAGGTAGAGAAACTTGTATTGGAGAGTGTGCTGGCCAACTCTCTGTGTTAGTGAGACACCGAATAACTATTGCAGTGGTGGATGGTTGGGAACTACTTCTGAGAGCTGATGAAATGGGAGCTCCAGCTCTCCCTGTCATCAGCTTTTCATCCACCTTGGG
Source organism: Birgus latro (assembly GCA_018397915.1). Classification (NCBI taxonomy): domain Eukaryota; kingdom Metazoa; phylum Arthropoda; class Malacostraca; order Decapoda; family Coenobitidae; genus Birgus; species Birgus latro. Next base: position 8,139 of record JAGKTI010002581.1, on the reverse strand, counting down.
AGTATTGCCCAGCTCATCTGGTGCTACAGTTTACTGCTACTGTCTGGTAGACAAGCACACATTACATTCCAGGATGGGCCATCTTGAACATGAAATTTCCCTTAGTGAAGTTCCACAGGACTTATGGTCTCTCACCCTCTCTCTTTAACCTATACATGCAGTGATATTTCCACACCCCAGCTGCCCACAAATGTTTCCTCATATGCAGATGTCATAACCATAACAACCACACATCACGCTGCAGACACACCCTGCACACTATAACAGGGCTACTTCAGCACGCTGCAGACACACCCTGCACACTATAACAGGGCTACTTCAGCACGCTGCAGACATGGGTCAAAGACAAAAGTCTGACAATTCCCCCAGACAGATCCATCACCACACTCATCATCATAAGTATGCATGAACACAGGTACTCCCCTCACATCACACTTAATAATGAACGTGTGCCACACACACCCTCCACTAAGTTCCTTAAAGTGACCCATGACACTAGATTCCTCCTCAAGGACCATGTAGAAAACATCGAGAAGTGGTGAACCCTCAGACTTTAGCCCCTCTGGCCAACTGCTGGCCTGGACATTGGGCAACAAAAAGAAACACTCCATTCCCTACACACAGTACATTACATTAGTAATGTCCATTGTCTCCCCATCATGGTCACTCATCTTGTTAAATATTCACTGCAGTACTCTGCAAACCATACAGAACAGTGCCCAACACATGATCATTGGCTCTGCCAAAACCATTCCCATAGTTCATTCACACTGAAACTAAAGTCCTCCCTTATTATGAGAAGCACACAGTTCAGTGCAGCAGCCAGTACCAGTGCACAATATCCTTGTCATTATGAGCCATACAGCGCACCAAAGCATATAAAACAGTCACCACACAATCTATATATCTATCTATATACCTAGGCTGCTTCCCTCCAAAAAAGGGAGGTAGCCGAGACAGGTCAACACACTGCCAATTTACTCATCCACTCATACACATTCATTCGCATCTTAGTCCTAAAGGAGAGAAGGGACAGATCCTCACTGCACCACACCGAACGAGGGTCAGCTACGCAGTGCAGTCAGTGACGTCGGCAGCAGGGCCCGACAGCAAAGCTGGTTTACCCCTGCCACATCATAATGGATCCGTCCCCTTACCCGCACCTGACCTGATCAGCTGATCAGACAAAATGCAGGAGAATATCCCCTCAGGGCTGCGTCATCATTTATTCATTCACAATTTCTCTCCATTCATTTCTATCATGCACAGCCACTCTTCCTTGCTCAACAGACAAGCCTCTCGTATCCAACGCTCTCTTCACACTGTCCATCCATCCTATTCGTGGTCTTCCTCTCAGCCTTACACCTCTCTCATCAGATCTAGTTATCTTTTTCACCAATTGCTCATTATCCATTCTCTCCAGATGCCCAAACCATCACCACACAAACTTTATTAAATCCTCTACAAAAATCTCTCATCTCCAGACATTCCAACATGATTAGTGAAGAAACACTTACTGTACTTACTGGTACTCCCTTCACATGCAGAGCCATACAACACCTGAATCAGAACGCTGTATTGGAATCCTCCCCCACCCCCTTGACATCCATCCATCAGAGGTGACCTTGTATAGATTAGATACTGTAATCACTCGATTATCCGGACACTACATATACGAACGGTAGTCCTTGGATCTATTATTTCTGTATCCAGATTTGTTTATCCATATCCGAACATAAAAGTTCCAACATCGGTTGCTGACAAGTTCGGAAAATCAGTTGGGTGGCTTACCGGCCTCTCTGTTGACATGCGGGCAGTAGACCGTAACCCACAATTGTTTCGTTTCATTTTTTGAAGGCTTCAACATGCTTGCATGCATCGGCCTTGGTCACCTAATGGCGGCTCTCCATGCTGCTCGATCTTTGGCAGCCTCCCTGTTCAGTCCCTTAACCCTTAAGTCACATTTAATGACCTCGTCCCATGTCTTTCTCGGTCTACCCCTCCCAACCCCTCCCCCAGTATTAACACTTCTCACCCTCTGTACCCATTTATCATCCCCCAGCCTCTCCACATGTCCAAACCACCTCAGCCTACCTCTCCTCATCACAGCACCAATACACTCCAGTCCCATCCTACCTCTCAACACTTCCATCGTAAACCCAGCCCCCCCTGGCCTTGCACGCAGGGACGCACTGCACATCCACCTAATCATTGTCATTTCTGTATGTTTAAACCTGCAAATATCCTCTTCCTTTACTGCCCAGGTCTCACTACCATACAGCTGAAATGGCTGTCTGGATCCCTATCAAATGGTCAAAGTACCCCGGTCACCCGGTTCACTCGGATGCTACTGGCCGCTCTCGGGTAATGGACCATGACCCACAGGCTGAGCCAAAATGGCTGTCCGGATCCCTACAGAATGGTCAAAGTCCCTCGGCTACCCAGATCATTTGGATACTAACAGTTGTGCACGAGTAATACAGAATAATACTGACTGCAACCCACAAGCTTACTGAAATACCCAACCGGCACTCTACCAAATGATCTAAGTCCCCCCGGCCAACCGGCTGGATCGGTGGGAATGTACTGTTCTTGCACGAGTAACACAGAGCCTAACTCACCAGCAGAGGAAAAGTGCCCATCCATCTACTCACCAAATGGTCAGAGTCCCCCAGCAGCTGTCGTTTCAACCCCCTTTCCCCGGCTGTCCCCTCCTCCGTCCCCTCTCGTGCTCACCACTTCCAGGCTTATCTCACTCCTGTCCTTCAGTCCTCCCCCACCCTAGCGTCACTTGCCCTGCCTCCCACCCTCCTGCATCGCCACCAGTGAGTATTTTAGTTTTTGATGATTTATTCGAATATTATTGGCTGTATTGAAGTTCTGAAAACACCATGAGAAAGCTCATGAAATTCTGCATCTAGACATGCTTAGCTCTTGCACGGTGCAGGCAGAATTTTACACTAGGATGTTGGGAAGTTATTTGAAGGTATATTTTACTCAAACAACTTTATTCGCACTGCATTTCTGTACTTTTACTCATAAGATTTGTTTATTTTTATTAGCTTATCTTATAGTATATACACGAGCAAAGTAGTTGGTATGCAATTTATACCAATATAACTAATTGCCAGGGGCATATTTGGCCTTGGGAAAGTTTTTCTTTGTGCCATGGAAGCAGCATCACTCTGTTGTTGTCCCAGAAACATTTTGGAAACTTATGGTTCCTGAGAGGGTTAAAAATTACTTACTGCAACCGTCTTCATTTTTTTTTTTTTCTTCTGTGTCTAGGATTATATTGGATGTTCCCATGTGTGTTTTGATGTCTAAGTACAGTTGAAAGACCGATGAACACTGCCAAAATTAGGAGGGGTACTGTACATTATAGTTAGGAAATTTGTGGATTTTTGTTGTTTATGCATTGCTTTCATAGTGTCTAGGATTACTGTATATTGGATTTTCCCATGTGTGTTTTGATGTATAAGTACAGCTGAAAGACTGGAGAACTGTGCTAAAATTAGGAGTGGTACTGTATATTATAGGTAGGGTAAATGTGGATTTTTGTTGTTTATGCATTGTTTTCTTAGTGTCTAGCATTACATTGGATATTCCCATGTGTTTTGATGTCTAAATGCAGCTGAAAGACTAGAGAACACTGCCAGAAATGGGAGAGGTACTGTACACATAGGGTGGATATAGGTAGCAGAATGGGTATAGGTAGGGTATGAGTATAGTAGGGGATATTGCTCTGTATCCAGATTTTGCCCATATCTGGACATACCTTTGTCTCTGTTATGTTGGATAATCGAGGGATTACTGCATGTTTGAATTCATTTAGCAAACCTTAAATCTGGGCATCACCCAACCCTCCTCAGCAACCAGCTTCAGATCTGGGATGGGTGGAATCACAGATGACCTTTGCCTAGCTGACAGAATATTCCCACACAACAGAACTCACATTATGGAACACTGCATAGCACATGTCACACTAAGAAGCAGATACAGAGAAGCAAATCTGTACTGTTACACTATTTTGGGTCATAGAAAATTTTTAGTAAGTTGAGGTCAGGTCACCCCAGAAAGGGCAAATTTTAGTTAATTTCTCCTTGTTCTCATATGTGACTATCACTGTGGACCCCCTGTAAATTCATCATGCACATATGCAGCCCGAACCACCAAGTGCAGCAGCGGAGCAGCAGGTAGCAGGGGGGGCCAGTCATCTGCTCAGTCATCCTGCTGTCATAGTCATTGTGACACCATGCACACATGCACCCCGTGGGACTGAGCCATCTCATATACAACTACCTCCATGAGGATATTGAACCCGGCCACCTCGACCACCATGTACTTATGGGCGGTTCCAGGGACCATTTCTATTAGATTCAGAAAAATTTGGGATTATAGAAGTACTTTCCATGCATTCATTCAATTGAAACCAAAGATTTTCAGGGAAGGGCAAATTTTCCCTTCCTGGGGTGGATTAGGGTGGCCAGGGCACTGGGGTGGATTAGGGTTAACACTTTTACCTTTTTCTGCTGCCTGACGGGAGATTGTTAATGTTGGCAGATAAGTTTGGTGTATACAGCCCCAGATTTGTATAATAGGTTATAGATCTCCAAGTGTGCAAATTATGAGTGCACAGAACCCTAGGTTAACATCCTACTCAAGCACATGGATTGGTTACTGTCGGATTTTGTTTGAACTTTGGTCTGATGTTTGTATTAGTTTAAAGAAATATCTACTATAGTGCATTTGTTTTCACCTGACAGAAGATCCTGAACCCCTCTCAGGTCAGTTGATGGCCAAATGTAGATAATTTTTAAAGTAAATTTTACTAGTATCCAAGGAGACTCAGTTGTACCTCATAGTTAAAGCTTACTGAATTTCATGCAACGAAGACAGTGGCCATACTCAGTTCCATCCGCTGATAACAAGCCATTTATTGTAAAAGAGTTAAAAACTAGTTTGTTAACACTTCATTAATATTGTTGCAGTTTATTAATTTATTATTCTTAACCCTCTCACAGTTTTCATGCACATTTGATGAGTATGATCTACTTATCTTCCTCACGGTTTTCATGCGCATACAAACTTGTATGAACCACTGGATGAAAAGCACAAGAAAGAAAAGGCGTATGGTCTGCTTTCATATTCATTAAAGGTAATGGTATGCCTAACTGTTGAAGTGTGTCTTGCTGGTCCAGGTTGCTAGTGACAATCTTTTACTTTTCTTGGCTAATATATAACAGGAATCCCACATTTATCCAGATGTGCAGTATCCGGACCTGTTCATTATCCGGACACTAGACCTTGACTCTATTAAACCATTATACAAATTTACTTGCTATTAGCTGGACGTAAAAGTCCCCTAGAGCTTTGGCTGGCCAGCCGACATGTTCAAACATTCAGTATCGTGGCCGCTGGGATTTAGCCATGAACGGAAAATAGGCCGTAACCCACAACCAGAGCTAAAATGTCCATCCGCCCCTGTACTGAATGATGAAGTCACGTGCTGGTCCGATCACTCCCAATGAACCTCCAGCATCCAACTAAAACAGACTGTAACCCACAAACGGTGTCAAAACGTCTGTACACATCCCCACCGAATATCCAAAGTCGTGTGGTCACCAGGATAAGTCTTTCCCAACTGCCACCGCGCGTTGAATACAAACCACATGCCACGAGTTCATGTTTGGTGACAGTGGCCGTCTGCCTCTTTACCAAACATCCAAAGTCGCCCAATGACCGGGAATTGTGTTTCCCAACGGCCAATGCACATGTAAGATGAACCACAAGCCATGGGTAAAGGCATGGTAAAAGCATCCATCCGTCTCGTGATAGAAGGGTGAAAATCCTGCCCGCAGCCTTGCTTCTACCCCCCTCCTTCCCATCCTCCATACCTTCCCATGCTCCCTGCCTTACTAGCCAGGCCTCCTGGTTTCCCCCTTACTCCCTCAGTCCCTCCCCTCCTTTGTGCTGAAAGTACTAACCCATGACTTTTTAAAGTTTTGGCAATTTATTGGAATACTATTGTTTGTATCAAAATTCCGTGAAATCCACTAGAAAGCTCATGAAATTCTGCATCTAGACATGTACTTAACTCTTACAAGGTATGGACAGAATTTTGCACTAGGGTGGTGGGAAGTTATATGAAGGTAAGTTTTACTCTTGAACATGTTTATTCTCACTGCAGTTTTGTTATTTTACTCATCAGTTTTTTTGTGTTTTTATTAGCTTATAATATAAATACCAGTGAAGATGATGGTATACATTTATACCAATGTAACCAATTTCCGATGGCATATTTGGCTGTGGTTTCTCTTGTTTTTTCTTCCTCCTGCAGCAGTTATCACTCAAGTATTTTCCAACCGTCTTCAGATTTTTTGTGGGGTTGACGCCAGCAAGGGCATGCGGCCAGAAAACTTTGCCCCTGCTACCTAGTGGCGGACTTTGGGGGGAGGCTTGACTTGGGTTCTACCGGCATAGATCATGGGTCCGGGGCGAGATGGGGCTCGAACCTGTGCTAGAGGGTACAGGGCATTGCGGTTCCCAGGCTGCCGCTTCCGCTCAATAGAGAGGGGCCCAAACCTGGGAGTAGTGCCCCAGGAGGCTGCCCTATCAGTGGGTGTATAATGGCGGGGCAGTTGCAGTGCCAAGCCGTGCTTGGAGGGTGTCCCTGCAGCTGTCCTGGCAGGGTGCCCCGAGGCCACTACCACAGCCACTGGTAAGCTGGTGGGCTAAGGGTCCCAGATCCATTGCCTGGACCTGGGTCTGTGCAATGGGTCGGGCCTTTGGAATGTTTACCCCCCTTTATCTTACCGACTATGAACTACAAAAACAAGCACCAAAGCAAGCCTGAGGACAGCAAATCACCCAGGGGGTTTAGGGTGGGTTCGTGGAATGTGGGAAGTTTGAGAGGAAGAGCAGGGGAAGTCGTTGAGGCTTTCAGTAGGAGGTGGGTGGATGTGGCATGTTTGCAGGAAGTCCGGTACAGGGGTGGATCAGCCAGAAAGATTGTTGGGAAGGATTGCTACTATAAGTTGTTTTGGCAGGGGGGAACTGACGGATATGGGGATGTGGGGGTGTTGGTTGCAGAGAAATGGGTGGAATATGTCATGAATGTTATGAGAGTAAGTGATAGGATATTAGTAGTGAAAATTTTGGTCGGGCAGAAATTTATTTCAGTTATATCGGCATATGCTCCACAAGTAGGATTGGATGACGCAGAGAAGGATAGATTTTGGGATGATTTAATACGTGTAGTGAGTGGTATGAGTGATGATGAGGTAGTGGTTCTGGGAGGGGATTTAAATGGTCATGTGGGTGAAGCAGCTCAAGGTTATGAAGGAGTCCATGGAGGATGTGCGTATGGTGTGAGGAATGCGGAAGGGGAAAGAATACTCGAGTTTGGGGAGGCTATGGACATGATTGTGTGCAACACACATTTTAGGAAAAGAATCGGCCGGTTGATTACGTACGAGTCCGGGGGAAATAGTAGCCAGTTAGATTATTTTCTGGTCAGGAGGGTGGATAGGAGATTAGTGAGGGATGTTAAAGTTATAGGAAGCGAGGAGTGTGTGCAGCAGCACAAACTGTTGATTTGTGACATGGTGCTTAAGGAACGAGTGATGAGAAGGAGGACATATGTACCTAGGAGGAAAATATGGAAGCTGGGAAACCAATCAGTAAGGGATGCCTTTTATAGTGAGATGAGGAGAGTGGTGGCTGAACAGGAAGCCGTAGATAGAGGCGTTATTGAATAGTATAGAGCCCTTAAGAACAACCTTTTGAGAGTTACTGATGCAATATGCGGTTGGACAAGAGGCCCACCAAGACATAAAGTAACCTGGTGGTGGGATGAGGGTATAGAAGCTGCAGTTAAGGAGAAAAGAAGGCTTTTTCGGAAATGGTGGTAACAGGGAGGAGTACTTGGCTGCCAAGCGCAGGGCTAGAAGAGAGGTATACAGGGTGAAGTCTGAGTCACAGAGACTTTTACTTGATAATCTAAATCATGGAGAAAGGAAAAATATGATTTTTAGGGTGGCAAATCAGGTGAAGAGGGATAATCGGGACATTGTAGGTGAGCAGTGTGTGAAGAATGATGATGGAAGGTTAGTGGTGAACAGTGAGGATATTAAAGAT
>JAGKTI010002580.1:28373-58124 GCA_018397915.1 Birgus latro | reverse complement strand
AGAGAGAGAGAGAGAGAGAATGCCTGTCTGACGTGATATTGAGTTGGGTCCTCGTCCCGCACCCTGTTACCATAGAAAATTGAGAGAAATTTGTTCGTTCAATTTTCTATGGCTGAAACTGTTACAGTGAAATTAATTCATACAAAAAAAATATGAATAACTAACATTTCTGTCATCAAACAGAATATTCTCACTTGCATTTACATTTGTGAATACTGAAATTTCATATTCGCATTCGAGAATGTTGAAAAACATACATTCGGACCATCACTACTATAGATCAATGCCACTCACTAGCATCATTTGTAAATTGTGTGAAAAAATCATCTGGAAAAGATGGGTTGGATACTTAGAGGACAATTAGGTAATTAACCCCCCCTGGGGGTAGGGGGTTTCCAAGAATACTCCCCTAGTATCCCTGCTTGTCGTATGAGGTGACTAAAAGGGTTGGTGGTGGGTTAGTGCCCCACCCCATAAAAAGAACTAACTAAAGAAGCAAATAAAGCACCTCGGACCAGGAAGTACCATACGTTGACGACTACGGAACGGACAAAGGACATCCTGAGGGTGGGGACGTGGAATGTAAGAGGAGTGAATGATGAAGTGAAAGAGAAAGAGATTGTTCAAGTGCTTCAGGAGGCAAGAGTGGATGTATGTGGATTGACTGAAACTAAATGGAAAGGTGAAAGGGTGAGAAAAAGGGAATACGGTTTAGGAATATGTGCGGGAGTCAATGAGAATAAGAGGGCAAGAGAGGGACTATGTCTGATGATAAGCAAGAAGTGGAAGGAGAATATAAGACAGTAAGGAACAGTGGGTGCAAGGATTGTATGGGTGAGGATGAAAGTAGGCATACAAGCTTGGGCGATTGTATGTGTGTATGCGCCGACAGAGGACCGAGTGGCAAGAGTGAAAGATGAGTTTTGGGCAAATGTAGAATAATGTATGGACAAGTCTGAAAGGAGCGAGAGAGTGTTTTTGATTGGAGACATGAATGGTAAAGTTGGGAATGTACGAGTGAATGGAGTGGTTGGTCAGTGGGGTGTGCCAGCTGAGATGAATGGGAATGGTAGTGCCTTGGTGGACATCTGTACTGGTAAGGGGTTGGCAATAGCCAACACCTACTTTTGGCACAAGATGATCCACAGGTATACATGGAGAGTCTTGAGGAGGATGGATGGTGAACTTGCAGAACGGAAGGCAATGATAGATTATGTGTGTGTGGATGAGCAAATGAGAAAACAAGTGCTGGATGCAAGAGTGTGGAGAAGGTGAGGGAGTGGAATCTCTTGGGCGAAGAGACTAAGGGGAAGACAGGAGGAAGTAGCTCCTGTGAGAAGAGTGGAGAAGTTACAAGATAGTGAGAAAATGGCAAAGCATAAGAGAATAGTGGAAGAAAGACTGGGAATGTATGAGTTAGAGCAGATGAATATAAGATTTTCACGGAAGAGATAGGCGCAGCGTGTGAGGAAGTTTGTGGAGTGAAAAGGAGATGCACGGGTGTGCAAGGGACAGCATGTTGGGATGATGAGGTCAAACGAGCTGTAGAACAAAAGAAGAAGGCATATAGTGAATGGCTAGCGAGTAGAGGTAGGGGAGAAGATGAGAGAGAGGGGTATATGTGAGCTGAAGAGGTGAAGAGATTGGTGAAGGAGAGTAAAAAGAAAGTGGATGAGGAGTTTGGGAGGAATCTGAGTGTAAAATGGAGGGAGAGTAAGAAATTGTTTTGGAAGGAGGTAAAGAAAGTAAGACAGTGTGAAAGGGGAAATAGTAGGGGAGTGAAAGATGGGAATAACAGATTGCTGGTGAAGAGAGAGAAATTGAGGAGATGGAAGGAGCACTTTGAGGATTTGCTGAATGTAGGGAGTGAAAGCAGAGCAAGTATAAGTGGTTGGGGAATGGCTGGGAGAAGAAGAGGTGAGAGGAGGGAGGAAGAGATCAGTAGGGTGGAAGCAGTGGAAACACTGAAGAAGGTTGAGATGGGAAAGGCCCCAGGAATTGATGGAGTGTGTGGTGAAATGCTGAAGCATGGGGGTGAGATTGTTATGGAATGGATATAGAAGTTGTGTAGATTGGCTTGGGAACAGGGAAGGGTTCCAGAGGACTGGAAATCAGGTATAATTGTTCCTTTATATAAAGCAAAAGGGGAGAAATATGTGGTAACCATAGGGGTATTTGCCTAACTGGAAAGATATATGGCAGAATACTTATTGATAGGGTTAGGCATATAACAGAGGAGTTAGTTGGAGAAGAACAAGGGGGATTTAGGAAGGAAAAAGGGTGTGTCGATCAGATATTTGTTCTAAGATCTTTAGTGGAGAAGTATCTAGAGAAAGGAAAGAAAGTGTATGCTGCCTTCATGGACTTGGAGAAAGCTTATGACAGAATAGATAGGCAAGGTATGTGGAAGGTATTAAAAATAAATGGAGTGGAGGGGAAATTGTTGAGTGCTGTGAAGAGCATGTACGAAGGAGCTAGGGCTACTGTGCAAGTGGATGGTGAGCTAAGTGAGTTCTTTGATCTGAAAGTGGGACTGAAACAGGGTTGTGTGATGTCTCCATGGCTGTTTAACCTCTTCATTACCGAATTCCACATATGTATACTCCTGCAAACACACAAAAAAGTTCGGCTAAGAAACCGAATTCACTCATGTATACGGGCGTAAACATGAGATAGATACGGACATGCAGGGGAGCTAAATACTTGGTTTGGGCTGAAATAATGGGCTGAAATAATGATGCCACGTGTTGTGACTGAATGGCAACCAGTTATGACGTCATGCACCCCTGTCATGGCTCTGGCATGTGTCATAGACTTATGCCAATGAGCTCAATTTGTTTGGGGCATATTGTATAATATATATTTTGATTTTATTATATATATATACCTGTATAATGTGATATAATATAGAACAAATGTGATTGTTGGTATCAGCTCATGGTTGCCTAGCAACGAGTCCGGCGTTGCTGTACCCGCGGGTGGGGGGAGGGAGGGAGGGAGGGAAACAAGTGCTTGCAGGACAGTTACCCCATTTCCTCGTGATAGGAGATACGCAGGATTGCCATGGCATCGTCTGACTGAAAGTGATGTGGAAATGGAATGGGATAGTGAACTGGAGGGGTCAGATGACAATGAGACTCAGTCTGACTCAGACGAAGATTACAAGCGGAGTGAATGGGAAATCCGGTTTAAGGGGGGGAGCTGGGAGCGGGGAGCAGGGAGCGGCCGGGGGTCGGGGGCAACGAAGGGGTTAATATATACACGGATGGGGTTGTAAGGAGGTGCAAGTAGGGCAGTGGATGTGGGGGTGGCTCTAATGAATGAGGGCGAGATGTGGAAGATTCCGGTGTTGTTGTTTGCTGATGATACAGTATTGTTGAGTGAAGATGAAGGGGAGTTGCAAGGTTTGGTGAATGAATTTGGGACAGTGTGTAAGAAGAGGAATCTGAAAGTCAATGTGAACAAGAGTAAAGTTATGGTGTTTGAGAGGAATGAAGTCACAGAATGCAAAGTGAGGTTTGATGGTAAGGATATGGAGAATGTGAGTGCATTCAAGTACTTGGGCAGTGTGATGAGTAAGGATGGAAGTTTTGGGGATGAAATACTTGAAAGGGTACAGCAGGGAAGGAAGGTTGTTGGTTCATTGAAAGCGGTGATGAGAAATAGGGAGGTGAGTATGGAAGTCAAGAAGTCACTGCAATATAGTATCGTGATCCCTACCCTGATGTATGGAATCGAGGCATGGACCTTGCTAGAGGGTAACAAGTCAAGAGTGAGAGCAGTGGATATGAGTTACTTGAGAGGAGCATGTGGAGTGACATGGAGGGACAGGTTGACGAATGAAGAAGTGAAGGAACGTTGTGGGGTGGATGTGGATGTGGTTGAGAAGATTAGGAGAAATACACTGAGGTGGTTTGGACATGTGGAGAGAATGCAGAATGAAACTCTGACTGGGTGTATGCAGGTGGGGTGGAGGGAGGGAGAGGAAGGGGAAAGCTGAGAATGAGGTGGAGGGATGGAGTTTAGAGGTATATGAGGGAGGAGGGAGTGAGTTGGAGGGAGCGTAGGCAAATGGTGGGTGACAGAGCGACTTGGAGACATTTTGTCTGCGGCCACCCTTTGCGGGATTAGGGCGTCGGGCTATAGATAGACAGACCTCAAAAAACCTTGGTTTTAGTGAAGGCACTTCATGTGTCACAAATTTATTGAGTTTTTATGATAAGAGTTGAGTTGAGAGGTATATGAGGGAGGAGGGAGTGAGTTGGAGGGAGCATAGGCAAATGGTGGGCGACAGAGCGACTTGGAGACGTTTTGTCTGGGGCCACCCTTTGCGGAATTAGGGCGTTGGGCTATAGATAGATAGACCTCAAGAAACCTTGGTTTTACCGAAGGCATTTCATGTGTCACAAATTTATTGAGTTTTTATGATAGAGTTGTCAATGTGGTGCAGGAGGGAGGTGGGTGGGTAGGCTGTATTTATTTGGACTTCAAGAGGGCATTTAACAGATTACCACATAAGAGGTTGATCTGAAAATTTAGAAATATTGGTGGTAGTGAAGGTGATTTATTGAGATGGATCAGAAGTTACTTACTGGCAAACAAATGAGAACTATTATTAGGGATATGTTTTCAACATGGAATGGAGTAGTAAGTGTGTGCCTCAGGGGGCAGTTTTGGCACCCATAGTGTTCCTAATGTAGATAATGATATGCCAAATGAAGTTTAATCATAAATGAATTTGTTTGCAGATTATACAAAAATTATTAAACAAATTATAGATGTGACATGCCGCAGGGAGCAGCAAGATGACCTGGATCAACACTACAGATGGAGCAAGGAATGGAAGACTAAATTTAATGCAGTAAGTGTCATGTGACTGAGATGGGTGTAAGCAAGAGAAGACCATCTGGGACTATAAAATGGGGATGAAAGAAGTTACCAAGCCGACACATGAAGGATTTGGGTGTAAGAACAGAATAGGGATTATCACCGAAGAAGCATGAAAATAAGATAACCAGTGGAGCACTTAATAACATGAGTGAAGATATGTTAAGTAAAGTGATAATGACAATGATAACACCTACAGTAAATTACAATATGCTGCAGTTATGTGGTCTCCCCAATTTAAAAAATAAAAATATAAAAATATAAAAAATCAGAGAAACCACATACACAGGCTACTAAGATCAGGCCCATAGCTTGACTTTTTGAATGTTGGGGGAGGGGGGGAGGGGGGGCGGTGCATTTTTTCCCCCCCAATCTAGACTTGTATGGCTGCCGGCTGGTCAAAGGTCTGCTGCATGCTTGCTATGGGGGTCTGGGTGTATGCATAAGCGACACCGAGATGCAGCACAAAACTTATGAACAACACAGTGACTCTTTTTGCACTGATATTAAAAAAAAACACACCATGAGAAAGTGAACCTTTAGGCAGGTGGGGGGAGGGGATGGGTCATCCAACCCTCTCGGGCCCCTTTGGCTACAGACCCCAAACTTGAGAGAACTACAGTATGAAGAGAGGTTACAAAGGTTGAAATTACCTATGTTGCATGAGAGAAGAGAACAAGACATTAATGATGTGGAAGTGTACACCTGGTACTGAAATTTTTTTTATAGAGATGATTTTATCACAGGGAATGGTAGAAGAACACGAGGACATACACTGGACCCTCGCTATAATGGACTAATTGGTGGAGAAGCCAGGTTCATCATTAAGCAGATAGTTTGTTGAATCCAAGGGTCCTCCCCTCCCTCAGGTGGCAATTCAAGCATGTTTGAAAATAAATTCACTCTCATCTTAAATTTCAGGACCAACCCGCCTAACCCTGGGCTCCTCTGCTCCTCATGGGGCAACATAGGATTGGATGATGGATGGATGAATTGAAGATAAATGAGTATAATATATCCTAGTAGCAAAATGAAACCTACCCCCATTTTACACTAACCTGGGCCATAATTTAAACCTTTTGTAGCTTATTTCACATCCTTTGCATTTCTCCATGGCTAGTACAGCATTACAATAATCTATTATTACAACTCAGCAATCACCATGGAAAGAGGGCAATTTCAGGCCAGGCTGAAGTAAAAAGGGTAGGAATCATGTACTGCACCACACTTAACAACCCCTGTTTGTTAATGTTGATGAAATGTTCAGTGAAGTCTGAGGTGCTCATTATATACTAAAGCTACCAGGGTGCTTGGGTGATGTTAGGAAGCAGTTCTCCAAACAGAAGTACATTTACATGGAATGGTGTTAAGTGTTAAGAATATCCATAACTTCAAAGAAAAGCTGGATGGTTGTGTTGCTGGAGACAGGACAATATGAGTACAGAAATTAAATCCTGCAAAATATAAATGGGTGAATACAAATAGGTGCACACACACACACACACACACACACACACACACACACACACATACACACACATACACACACACACACACACACACACACACACACACAACACATACACACACATATGAAAAGATAGGACAAATATGCCATTTCCAGTAGAGACCAATTTGGTAGGAATACTTTGTTGCTGTCATAGTTGATTAAATCACACCCACTTGAGTCTAAATTGGTAGGTGTAACTGGTCATTGTAATTGAGAGGAATAGTTTGTTGTTGTTATGGTTTATTAAGCAGCATCCAGTTAAGTCCAAACTGGTAGGTATTATTGGTTTATGTTGTAGTCGGTCTTAACCTGCTACAGAGCCAGGGGGGATCCAGTGAGCACTCTCTGCCCGTCGACGGCCCTGGGATACTATTGCATCAGTAGCAGTATCAAATATTTCTCTTGTAAGACTATGTATTTCTCCTTTCAGGTGTTTGAAGGCGTTATAGTGATGATGATACGTTTCCTTTAACGTTTTACGTAATTCTGTTTCGAAAAATCCTTGACAGGAATCTTCTTGTGATCTGCTGGAGTCTTGTAGTAAAGTTTTCCAAATCTGTACTTGCCTTTGCGACCCGTAACAACCGAGACATGTATACACTCTACGCTGGAACTCTAGGTATGTTTGTTGATAAATCTGGGTATGATACAATTTCAAAATTATAATCATCTCTTTTATCACAGAGTTCTGTTGATATAACTTTGTTTTCTATTTTGATATTAATTTCCAAAAAGCTTGCACACAAACACACACACCAAACTTGTAATGCATGATTATGTGGAACTTCAATATTTCTACAAGATTAACAATGCCAACTTGTATTAGTGTATGTTATTATAAAACAGATTACAGACAGAGGTAATTATTCATTTTGTTGCTTGGGTATGCAAATCACATAAAGAATGAGGTGGCAGTAGTGTACGAGATACGGCAACCCTTTGTTGACACTAAACATATTACTAGGTGGTAAACAAAAGCTGGCTGATCACCTGCTGGCTGACACAAGACATAGTGGTGAAAGATATGCATATTTATGGATTTTGCAAAACCATTTATCTTTACAACTTACTGGTGGAAGTTAAATATGAATATAACCAAAATATTTAGGACACATGCAAGCATGTTGGAGCCTTCAAAAACGAAACGAAACAAAACGATTTAGGAATAGAAGTGGGCATACAGAAGGTAAGTGATGGAGAAAAATAACTCACGGTTAATAGCAAGTGTTATACAGGTACTGTGCTGACAATTATTACTAGCTTGAGCTTACACTTGAAAGAAGATAATGGCCATGTTATAAAACCACTGGAAAATAGGATCCCTGAGGTAGGCTGATTAGCCCATACTACAAAGCTTTTATCAAAGATACAGTATATCTAATCTATGAGAATAAAACAAGGAGAGCCAAATAACAAACTTTCTAAAGTTTGAATTTCTAAAAAGTTCGAACAATGTGTGGACACAGGCACTTCAAATTCTGAAGCCTGCACTGTATGCTTATTTTTTGGTTCCCTGTCAGGCATAAGTATGAATCTTCCATCACCCATCACATATGAATCTGTAATGAAAACAAATACTGTACTGACAATCGGAAGAAAAGGGACTAACCATGCTTCTTCCTACTGGTGTCTTGTTCTCGGGTACTTCCACTGGCTGCCGCAGGTCTATACGTCTCCATGTCCTCCCGTCGCCTTCGTTTCTCCTCCCTGCCTCCGCTTGGCTCCACTCTGCTTGTGTCTGCACGCCCTGTTTCTGTCCTACCTCCACCTCCTCGGCCACCGTCGGATCTGTTTCCCTCCCCTCGGCCACTGTCAGTTCTGTTTCCCTCTCTTCGGCTGCTGTCTGCTCTGCTTCCCTCTCCTCGGCCACCATCTGATCTACCTCCCTCTCCTCGACCACTATCTGTTCTGCTTCCCTCTCCACGGCCACTGACTGATCTGCTTCCCTCTCCTCGACTGCTCTCTGATCTGCTTCCCTCTCCTCGGCCGCTGTCTGCTCTGCTTCCCTCTCTTCGGCCACTCTCCGTTCTGTCTCCTCGGCTAACATTTGATCTGCTTCCCTCTCCTCTACCTAACTGTCTGTCTTCTCGTCTGTCTCTGTCTGATTCTGCTCTGCTCATTCCACTCCTGCTCACATCTGCCTTACTACGATCACGTCTGTCATGCTGCGAGGAGTCACTGGTTTTACGTTTCAATATGTGGCGCAGGTCTGATGAATCCACGTCACCCCGCCTCCCTCCTGAGAACACAATATGGTACAATATTATACTGGAAGGGTAAAATACAATTCTCTACAATACTGAAATATATTCAGAACTGTAAGTCTGAGATTGTTAATGCTGAGATGATATATTCAAACAGCAAACATTTTTTAATACCTTGTAAGGTTGGAAAACTTCCATATAATTATCAATCAACTGTTAATACTGAGATGATATATTCAATCAGGAAACACTTCTTAATACCTTATAAGGTTGAAAACTTCCATATAATTATCAATCAATAAAGGTTACTCTCAGTTAAAAGGAATAAATATATATTTATATACAGCTTGTTTAAAACATATAAGACTACAACCAAAACAGTATCCTTTAGTAACGATACCCCTTTATGTACCATGCAGTACAAATTTTCCTAAATCAATCGTCGTATATTATATTCATACTGTTAATGCCAACCATTAAGAACATAATCTTAAAATCATTTAAACATTGTTTTTCAAATGAATTACCCATTACATCTCCCCTCATTATAAACCTCCACACCGCATTTCTCATAAACCTATTCATCCATCTACCTATCCTTCAATGTTACATTCCAAGTAGGCTACTGTGCCGTGCTTCTAATAATATAAGTTTACACCATTACCTCACCTCCTGACTTGTGTACCTCAAGAAACCTCCAAGTTATTTCCTTTATTGTACATCGTACTGTCTTGTAATGCTTTTTCTCTGTATTTTCCTGTAACTAATCTCACAGTCCCACATACCTTCCCCGCTCCCTGCTACATTCCATTAACTCGCAAGGCTGAAATCATGTTCACTACAATGCCTAGGTTCTGTTCAAGTACTCTCACTTTCCCTACTCCCATACGTTATAAGAGCCTACTTCACACATTAAACTTCCCTCTACATGACCAACAACAAAGAGCAGAGCAGAGCACAATGCATGAGAAACTGAGGATCATGGGATGCGAGTATTGTGTATTACATACGTTAGTTTTGGTATCAGTAGTAGGCAATTCATTTTGAAGAAGCAGACAAGGAACAGTAATTTCATAATATTCTTGTTGTTTTTAAGCTACTGTACTCCTCTTCCTATTTCTCCCATCTTTCCTGTCACTTCTTACTGCTTTTCTTTCCTTTACAGGTGGCTTTACATTGAGTGACATGCCAAATGGTTTCCTGTAAGCCAAGAAACTATTTACAATGCTGGGTGGTAACCATACAGTATAACCAAATCATACGTGCTCCCTACGTGTCAACAAGTGGGTTGGTGGAGGGTTAGTGCCCCTCCCCGTAAAACAGATAACTCAAAGTCAAATGGCCACCCCTTACGGGATTATGGTGTCTGGAAATAGACAGATAGATAGAGACTTATCATTAGGCAACTGATCAACTGACTAGAGTCAAGATACAATTAAGAACTGGTAAAAGAGCAAGTGAAATTACTATGCTAGCAATGCCTTGGATGACTGCAGTAAAACTGTGTGAAATTAAGTTCTTCGGTAGTTAGGCCTTCCAATTTCCTTCAAAAGATGAAATAACTACATGAATGTGTTACAACAGACAAAAAATGCAACTTGGGTTCAATTACAATCTAAAGATACACATAATGCATCCCTGCTGCTACCTGCTCTGGCTGTATGGCCTGCCAAAACATGAGAAAGTAAGCTCATTTACCCACAATGTCTCTCTGCTGTCACAAAGTAATCATAAACCAACTACAATCAAGCCCCTCTGATTTACAGTTTACACTACATACTTCACCTCCTGTCTGTCATAGACCACTGACAGTAAGTCAACCCTCCCTAAATATTTATTTGCTGTTCTATACACACACACTTCTCACCCTCCTGAATGTTTAGCCTTCTGTGATTTAGAACATCATTCAATGTCTTTTCAACTCTGTGGTTTATATCACAACCTCAACCTATTCCATAAATGAGCCACATATTCTGGCTATGAATGAAATGGCTGTCTGGATGCTGCTACTCCTCACCCTGCCCTAGGGTGGAAAAGGAGGTCTGGATGATGATGATGATGATGAGTGAACTGGCATCTGACAAATTATGGTGCATGAGCTGACTACTTCAAAGAATATGCAGCTGTTTCTGCCCATATGTTTGATAAGCTAAATGAAATACAGTCTACTTACCTTTGAAATATGTTTCATAACACAGCATAGTACATCTGCATCTTGTGTGATTATCATCACTTTCCACTGGCAGTAATAACTTTTAAATTGTCTAAAACAAGCATTTCCTTACTAGACTGTATTCCAATTCCTCATCAACTGATAGCTGCCATATCTACAAACAGTTACGCATCCTTTCTCCAAAATCACTATCACCCTCGTTCTCCTCTCTGGCACTCCAAACATATATTACACATGATAAACAGACAAAGCAAAATTATACAACTGCTTGCAGCTAGTATCTGATGTGAATTTCTCATTACCCCTTGAATCTGGCGGTCTTTTTTTCGTTACTCTTGCTACATTCAGATGATATTCAACTAACAGCTCTTCAAACTACTGTATTAGGATTTCAGCAAATGCAGCCTTCATTAACCTCTTCATTCCTAGAAGTCCTTCCCAAGATCAATAAAACCATCTAGTTGTTGCAAGCATACAGTACGGTATTAACACCAACACCATCTCACCCATTCACATGTTGGGTGAGGTATGGGTTCAGAAAACAAAGAAAAAGATGGAACACAATAGTTAACATAATGCCCATAGAACTGGGCCACACACTCACTTGATCATCATTGAAGCCACATTGCAGGTACAGTTGCAAGAAGATGACTCGAGGCCACCTAGTCCACCAACATGTTGGTGTTTTATCTGATAACAGTGCTAGCTATGAACTTGACCGAGATTCAGTCGGCTGTTCGCACAAAACAAACCCAGTGATAATTTGTCAATGTGCAGTTCTAACTGGTCTCCAATCAATATCATGCAAGTAAATGTATTATACTGATAATGATTAACGTGTTATACACATGGCAGATATATTTATGACCATAGTATAACAACATAGGCATCTAAATAGTGGTGCGTTCATTCATGTAAGACACACGGGTATCGGTAGTGATTTATTTTGTTCTACTATCATCATGAACCAAAAACCTCTACCAGTTTTCGAGATCCATTTGAATTTTATCCCTCTTCTCTTAGATCTTAGTTTTCATACAAGTATCCAACACTCTGATACAATATCAAGAAAAACTGGATCCCGACTGTTTAGTGACTCCAGTGCCCCTCTGCTGTCTACACAGAAATTAACAGGTGGGTGAAGAAGAGTGAGATGAGTTGGGACGTCTGATGGGAGGGGGGGGGGAAGGGGCAGGTGGTTGGTTGTAGTATTTAATGTATATGGGATTAGAGGTTGTAATTGGTTTGTTTTGACATACGATACCAAAGTTTCTTTAATATTCTAGTGGTAAAGTCAAACGATTACTCTCCACTGTAGCAGTGGAACCAGTTAACCCGCTCATGACACCAGACATTCATGTAGACTAACAGTTCAATTTTACCACTTGAATGACGAGGCATTGGTTTCATCTTTGCCAACATGTACCGTATACTCATATATACAGATGTTTTTCCGATAAGTGATACAGCATCTCCAACCTTAGCGCCCTGGCAGTAGATCTCCCACCTCGATCCTGCCCTTCCTTACCCATTGTCCTGCTAACTCCCAGACCCTCCACATCTTCCTCCCCAACCCTTCCTCACCCATCGCCCTCCTGACTCCCAGACCCTCCACTAGCTCTAACTCCAACCTTCCTCACCAATTGTTCTCCTCATGCCCCCATCCTCCTCCTTCTCCCAACCCTTTCTCACCCACCACCCTCCTCACTGCCACCACCTCCTACTTCCCCTCTTAGAGCACTAACTGTGGTATGCACCTTTAACTCTCCCAACTGCTTCAGATTCACAGGTAACAGGTTTATGTGTCTTAGGCTGACAAGGTGAGGAAAGGGGCATCACGGAATATTTGTGATCATGCCAGGTTGCGGGGAAGCTGATAATCCTACGGCATATCTCTTGAAAACTGGTAAAGGTTATATGGCTCACAACGATAGTTGAACAAAATAAATCACTACCGATACCCGTGTGTCTCACATGAATGAATGCGCCACTATTTGGATGCCTATGTTGTTATACTATGGTTATAAATATATCTGCCATGTGTATGACGTTAATCACTATCAATATAATACATTTACTTGCATGATACTGACTGGAGACGTTAGAACTGCACACTGACAAATTAACAAATTATCACTGGGTTTGTTTTGCATGAACAGCCAACTAAATCTCGGTCAAGTTCATAGCTAGCACTGTTACCAGATAAAACACCAACATGTTGGTGGACTAGGTGGCCTCGAGTCATCTGCTCACAATTGTACACCCTTCCACACAAATGTATTTCAGAAAGAGTCAATCCAACTACTACACTATCAAGTTAAGGGGGAATACCAACTCTCTTCATTCACTCCTCAGTACCAAATTCATTCAACCAGTTCAATCCAGTCAATTCCCTACCCTCATCAACCTTCATTTCTTGCTTTCTCCCACACTATTTTATCACACTTTAGCTATCCACCCTCTTATTGGCTTAACAAGCTTCCTCCATCCTTCTATTTCACTCACATATACCCTTTTCCCCTTCTCACCACCATCATTACATGCATCCATTTTCTCCATACGACCTTACAACCCAACCTCAGCTAGAGAGATGGGCTGACCAATAACAAGAACAACAGTATGTTAATATTGGCATTAAAACCCCTTCAAACAATTTTTTTGCAGCTGCCATACTCCAACCTGTTTTGTATCAAGGTCTTTATAGTACTAGCCACATTCACTGCCACTCTCCCTCAAATTTCCTTTGCACATCTGTCTCCAGATGAAGAAGTGGAGACCATTCATGCTGATGACACTCTGCTGCCCATATTAATCCCTATACTATGGTTTCCAGTCCATTTAATCAATCTTTTTCATTTATTTCACCAATACATTATTCTTATTTGCCTCCTGAACTCTGCATTTATTTTACTTGGACTCCCCTCTGTTCTTCATGACCATTTCACTTGTTGCACCTCCTAATTACCATTATTCCCAACTATTAACTTTCCAATGATTATTATTATATTCTGGTTAATGTGAGAGAAAGAACTGCTTACCATCTTTACCTGACTTGGAGGTACTTGGTTGCTTCTCTTCTTCCTCACTGTCTGTCTCTGCCCTCTTGCGTTTTTTCTTTTTCTTCTTACTGTCTTTCTTTTTCTTCTTTTCCTTTTTCTTCTTTTTGCTAGATTTACTTTTGACTGACTCTTCTTCCTCCTCATCTTCATCCTTTGCTTTCTTCTTCTTCTTCTTTTTCTTTTTATCATCTTGTTCCTCCTTTGGCACTTCTTCTTTCCTGTTCTTTTCACTTCTGTCCAACTCCCCAGCCTTGTGGATGATCTTACTTGGTTCTTGTGGCGACACTGACCAGCTGCTCTCTACCTTCCTCTTGCGAGTTTCCAGTCTGTCTTCATCCTCAGACTGCTTCTTCCCATCCAATTTGGCTTGGGATGACAGGGCATCCTTAGTCAAGGGCTCATCTCGAGGTCTCTTTTCCAAATGAGGTTCTCCACGAGCCACTGTCTCCTCTATGTCCATTTTTTGCTTCTCTTGCATCTCATTGTCTTGACTGGTGCTTGAGGAAGTTGGGAAACGGTCAGCAGGTGTTGAATCTTGTTTTTCTGGAGTGACTGGCTCAAGCCAAGGACTTCCATTTCGGCCTTGCCTCTCTGATGAATGATCCCCTGTCACTCTTGTGTCTGCTCTCCTTTCCTGTCTATCTAAACTAGAGGTATCCTTAGCTTCCCTCCTCTCTGGATTAGAAGTGGCGGCAGAGTTCTTCTCTAGCCTGGGGCTCTTGGGACGCTGGTGCCTAGAAGACTGTTCAGATTTGGGAGCTGCCTGCTGCTTCCGACCCCTAGCCTGGGGACTCTGATGCCTTCCTGTCCTGTTTGATGTTCTGTTATCGCTGTTGCCCCTTTGTCTCAGTGTCTGTCCTGGGGACCTGCCCTGTGCTGGCGACTTCTGACTATTATCCATTCTACGTGGTGAACCCATTCTCTTGTCTCTTTTATCCTGAGTACCTTGTTTATTTGTTTCTTCATGTGTCTTAATTCTCATATCTTCTACATGCCTATCATCCTTTCTACGGTTATTCTGGGAGGGGGAATGGTTGTGTACTGCTTTACCCCTCTGTTTTTGCAGTGCTACATCCTGGGCAGGCACTTGAACCTGCACCTGCACTTGTTCATGCATCCTAACTGCAGTAGAGCCAGGGCAGTCCCCTAAGAGAGGAGGACGCCTCTGAGGAGGTTGATGTCCACCCCGCTGCAGCTGCTGTTGTGGCAGGTTTAGCAATGGTTGAGAGGTTTGCTGCTGTATAGGAATGGGTGGCCTATTTTCTTGGTATGTTGGATGTGGACCTTTTGGTGACCTGAGTCCTTCTTTAGGTCCAAGCCGAGGTGAAGGCTTCCTATTGGTAGGCATAGGAGGAGTTCTTGGGCCTCGTCTTCCTGGTGGCATATTGGCCATTCGTCCTCGAGGTGACATCTGTCCTCTTCCACCTGGAGGGAATAATGGTTGTCTACCTGGGAATGGAGAACTGGATCGAGGTCTCTCCATGTTCTGAGCCACTTGTCTGCTTGGGGACAAAGGTCGCCTTCTGTCAGGTGGTCCTTGTGAAGGCAAGTCTCTGACGAATCTTCCACTAGGATCCATTCTTAAGGGGGACCTTCCACGTCGAACCATTGGAGGTGGAGACCCATGTCTAGGGGCATGCACAGCCCGTCCACGCCCTCCAGGACCAAGTCGCCCCAGTGCATTAAAAGGTTGGCCACGTCCCATATCAAAGTGATGTTCAGGTCGGTCTCTTGGATGGAAAGGACCTGGCCATGGACCCTCACCATGCTGTGGTGGTGAGAATTGCTCTCTCCCATCTCGTCTACCTGGCTGGTGCCAAACTGGGCCAGCAGGAGGTCCAGCATCATTGAATCTAAAGTGCTGGTGACCATTCACAGGCATCGGGGGAGGTCTGTTAGGAGGGTACCGATCAAAATCTGGCCGATACTCATGAGGTCTGCCTACATGCATAGCTGAGTTTCCTGGGGGAGAATATCTGTCAGGATGTATTCCACTGTCGCCAGGTCTCCCAAAGGTAGGTCTGTGAAACCCACCTCTCACAGCGTGTTCCAAAAGAGGACGTTCCATCAGGGCTGGCACTCTACCCTCCAGTCTTCCATGAGGTGATAAGCTTCTGGCTGGTCGTCCATATGGGCTAGAAGATCTTCTGAAGGCACCAGGAGGAGTCCTGGAACGGCCTCGTGGTGGCCACTCTCTCCTTATCCCTGGTCCAGGATGTCTGGGACTTTGTGGTCTGCCAGGTGGTGGTTCTCGCATGGATTCTGCACTAGGTTCACCCTTGAGTGGTGATCCACGAGGGGGAAGTTCTCTCTCCAAGCCAGGACTTCTAGAATATCTCTGGAGTCTGTGCTTGGGGCTGTGAGATCTATGTGACACTGGCGAGGCCCTGTGACCTCTGACAGGAGACTGACTAAGAGGTCTTCTCTGAGGGGACAAATTCCTTCCCCTCCCAGGACTTTTAGAGAAACGCCTTGGGCCTGGACTCTTGGGTATACGTCCAGGACTCTTTGACACAGGCCTATGAAGAGGACTCCTAGAAAAGTGTCGTGGAGGTGGACTTCTTGATCTGCGCAACGGTGAGTTTCGGAGGTGTCTTTGGGGACTTAGGCTCCTAGATAATCGCCGGGGTGGGGGAGTCCTAGAAAATCGGCGAGGAGGAGGACTCCTGGAGTACTGTCTTGGGGGAGGGCTCCTTGTTCCTCTGTGACGAACTGGACTGTGTGAGAGACGGCGAGAATGTGGACTCCTAGAGTATGCACGGCGACCTGGACTTCTTGAAAGATGATGTGGTGGGGGACTACGGGAAGATCTGCGAGGTGGAGAACCTCGAGACAATCTGCGCAGCACTGGACTCCTGGAGTGATTGTGTGGTGGGGATCTTGAATGTCTGTGAAATGGAGGGCTCCTTGAATGTCGTCTAGGTGGTGGTGTCCGAGAAGATTTACGAGGTAAAGGACTTCTGGACCCACGGCGCAAAAGGGGACTTCGGGAGCCTCTGCGTGGAGGGAGGGGACTTCTAGAGGATCTCCTGGGTAGGGGACTCCTTCTATGTCCTGGAGTCCTAGACCGGGACCCAGGGCTTCTACTACTGGGTCCTCTGAGGGGACTCTTCAACCTACTTCGGCCAGGGCTTCTTGATAATCGGTGAGAGGATCCTCGACCAGGCCCTCGCTCTTGAGGACTTCGGGAGCCAGGGCGAGGAAATGGGCTTCTGGAGACCCTCCTCCCTAAAGGACTCCTAGAACCCCTTCGAGGTAGAGGACTGCGAGAAATCCTTTTGGGAAGAGGACTCCTGGAACGTCTTGGAAGAGGACTCCTGCTACTGCGTCTTATGGGACTTCTAGAGCTGCGTCTTGGAAGAGGGCTCCGTGAACCACGTCTAGGAAGAGGACTCCTGGAACTCCGTCTAAGTGAACTTCTGGAGCTACGTCGAGGAGGAGTTCTAGAGCTATGTCTTAGGTGAGGACTCCTGGAACCATGCCTAACGGGAGAACTTCTGGAGTTGCGCCTAGGTGGACTTCTAGAGCCACGATGGATAGGACTTCTTGAGCCATGTCTCATGGGTGGACTCCTGGAAGTGCGTCTGAGAGGACTCCGTGACCCCCGACGCAAAAGTGGACTTCGAGAACTTCTCCTTGGGAATGGGCTCCTTGATCTTCTGTGTACTGGACTCCTGGACCCTCTTCTAGGACGAGGACTCCTACTTCCCAATCTGGAATATGGACTACGAGAACTCCGTCTTGGAAGAGGACTCCTTGAACTCCTCCTAAGTACAGGGCTTCTTGACCCTCTTCTTAATGGAGGACTTCTACTTCCTCTTCTTGGAGGGGGACTCCTCGATCGTAATCTTGATACAGGACTTCGAGAGCCTCTATGTGGACTCCTGGACTTCGGCCAGGGGAGTGGGCTCCTAGAACGTCTCCTGACAGGTGTTCTCGATCGGGAGCGTGGGGGGCCACGGGGACCACCAGGTGACCCAGGACTTTTTAGACCAGGCCGAGGTGGTGGACTCCTGGACCTATAGGGGCTACGAGTTCGGGCCCCTGGTGAAGCCCAACCACGATTACTGGGTGGGCTATCTGATCCACGTCTCTTAACTGGACCTCCACCACTATACTTCTTTGCTGGCGGGCTAGGAGATTTTCGTCTTAATGGTGGAGGACCTTTATGTGGTGAAGGAGGATGGCGGGTAGCTGAATCTTGATTGGGGGGAGGGGACTTGGACACCACACCTTTACTAGACCCTTGCCTCTGTCGAACAGGGGGCAGTCCACCTTTCCTATCCATACCTCCTCCCTCTCTTTTCACATCTTTAGTAGACTTTCGTTTATCCATAGAGCTACTGTCTGAGTCAGAGTCTGAGCCACTAGAGCTACCACTGCTGCTGCCACTGCTGGTACCACTACTCCCACTACTACTATCACTGCTGTCAGACTCACTGTCCTCACTGTCACTCTCACTATCAGAGCCCTGCATGCGTCGCCACCGGGCACTCATTTTCTCCTTCGTTTTATTGGGTTCAGGAGAGGGCTTCTTGATATATTTATCCTGTGGAAGAACCAGCTGGGTCCCAGAAGACTTTTCAACAGGTGGTGGAGGCCCAGAATGAAATCCACCTCTTCCCCGGTTCCCCCTGCCTTGTGCCCGACCCCAATAATGACCTCCTCTACCACCTCCCCCATGGTTTTCGGGATAAAAATTCCTTCCATCATAGAGATTGGAGTTCTGCTGGTTTTGGTAGTTTGGATGAAAGTTCATGTTGTAGTTTGGGGCACCAACCACAGGGATGGTAGTGATGTTGTTGCCCACTTGTTGGTTCATTGCCATGCCCTGTACAAAAACAGACACGTACATTACCTAACAAATTCTTCACAACACATAATAAGATGGAGTTATGAAGGTGCTGAGGGAAAACTACAATGATTTTGGTATAAATTAGCAAATTTCACCAAACATTATCCTAACGAGCGACAAGAAAGCATTACCCTACGTAGATACAAGGAAGAAAGCATATTACCTAATAATTCCCTTCATGACTTAGAAAGTCACTACTATAAAAGAAGTGGTAGACTGGATTTTGTGTGTGTGTGTGTAAAGATATGGATACACTACCATCTAGTACTTGCATTACAGCACTCTCATACTGAGGGCCATTTTTATGGTTGACTAGGAGGTTTTGTAATGTATCTGTCTCAGTAATTTACCTTGCACATCATACCTTTATAATCGCCTCATATAAAACTAACACATAGTATATATACAGTAAGACCTCACTATAACGGACTAAATGGGGCTCATGCCAGTCTGAAATATGCGAAATTCCGATAAACGCGACATCCGGACCTACCCCTGCTAATCCGGACTTTTTCCGATATATCAGACATTAATCCGGATTGCATCAGTGGTTTTCACCACCACTGCAGTATTGTACTGTGTTATACCTTCACTACATTAATCAAATGGTATAATAATACTGTACTGTGCACTGAAAAACATGTCTTTTACTTGTCTTATTGTGGTGAACATAGCTGAAGTTGTCAGGCAGTCCAGACTGCTTTCTGGCTATATCAGACTTTTTCCGATATATAGGAGTTTAGTCCGGTAGCTCCTTGAGTCCGATAAAAGCGTCTACTGACGTCCGTTATATCGAGGTTTTACTGTATATATTCAACTGATATACAAAATAAAGTAGGGTGTAAGATGAAAAATATAACACTAAGGAAGGGGCACTACAAAATCTCCTATGCCAATGAACATATGGGCACTAATACGAGGGCTGTTCAAAAAGTATCCGACCTTTGGCCGGGAAAAATATAATTATTCACCTGGCGGTCTGAAACCCTAATCCTCTTCAAAGTAGTCTCCTTGGGACTGCACACACTTCTCCCAGTAGTCCTGCCATTGTTGGAAGCATTTCTGGAATGCATTTTTGGGAATGGAATACAGCTGGATCATCACATTCCAAACTATGTCTTCTTGTGACTCAAATCGGGTCCCTTTCAGCAGCATTTTCAGCTTGGGAAACAGCCAAAAATCACACGGAGCCATGTCGGGAGAGTAGGGAGCTTGTTGAGCAACAGGAGTGTTGTGTTTGGCCAAGAAAGTTTGAATCAGATGCGAGGAATGAGCTGGTGCATTGTCATGATGCAGCTGCCAAGTTCCCACTGCCCAAAGGTCAGGTCTCTCGTGCCGCTCATTCCTCGTATCTGATTCAAACTTTCTTGGCCAAACACAACACTCCTGTGGTTCGTCAGGCTCCCTACTCTCCCGACGTGGCTCCTTGTGATTGTTGGCTGTTCCCCAAACTGAAAATGCTGCTGAAAGGGACCCGATTTGAGTCACGAGAAGACATAGTTTGGAATGCGACGACCCAGGTGTACAACATTCCCAAAAATGCGTTCCAAAAATGCTTCCAACAATGGCAGGACTGCTGGGAGAAGTGTGTGCAGTCCCAAGGAGACTACTTGGAAGGGGATTAGGGTTTCAAACCGCCAGGTGAATAATTCTATTTTTCCTGGCCAAAGGTAGGATACTTTTTGAACAGCCCTTGTACAATGTGGCACTGAAGGTGGGGGTGACTATCTCTGAGTTTTTTTCCTTCTTAATATCCTTAAAAACCAAAGAACCCTGCTATGAATTTTCCAAACACACATGAAGACAACCGTTTGAGTTAGGATTATTACTATAAATGTTTAAAACAATTTACTTGGTAATTTACACTGCTTTGTGCAGTGGCAGTATCATAACCAATGAAGTCTTTCCTAAGTGACATACAGGTCATCCTAGTTATAACAATGGGATGC
The DNA here is from genome assembly GCA_018397915.1 of Birgus latro. NCBI lineage: Eukaryota > Metazoa > Arthropoda > Malacostraca > Decapoda > Coenobitidae > Birgus > Birgus latro. Next base: position 37,487 of record JAGKTI010002580.1, on the reverse strand, counting down.
ATTTGGGAAAACCCATCGATGAGCTGGGGTATCATTAATCGGAGATGTTAAAACACAGAAAGTTTAGGGATGCGATGGAGAGCCTTGGGATCCCCCTCCCAACCAAGTCCAAAACCCACCCAAATGAGTCAAGAAACAAGTTTCTTGTTCACCTAAACCCCCAAACAGCTTTAAAACAAGCTAAACTAAGCCTAATAGCATTATATAACTCACCTAAACCCAAAAATAATACAGGCATACCCCAGTTTAACGATGCAATTGGTTAAGTTAAAACCCATCACTAGGTGGGGTATCATATCTTGGGGCAGATTTAACATAAATACAGTATAGGGATTTTTTTTTTTACCTTGAGGTTCCTCCCCAACGAAGTCCTAAACCCACCCAAATGAATCCCAAAAAAAGCTTAAAGACAATCTAAATGGCCTAACACCCACAGAAGAAGCTAAACTAAGCCTAAAACCAATGCCTGTCTCGCTTGTACCCAGTCAAGGTCATTGGAGAATGCGATCTCCGACTCGAATTCACACTTGGTGGAGAAGAAGTAGCAGCACTGTATACAATTCCACCACTGGATGGTCCCGGGACAATTAAATAAACATCTGTTATGCATAATAATAATGAATGAATGGCGCAGAATCCCAAAGTGCGAACTTCTATGACAGAGAATCGTTGTTGTTTTGACAGGGAATGCAATCGATAATGCGATCAGGATAGCCTTTTCAACAGCCCCTCTTTATGTCGTTTTTGTTATTCTTCTGGTTGCTAAGCTCCTTTATTTTCTTCTCTCATATTTTCCAACATTTAAGTAGAAATTACTTTGTACAGTAGTCCCTCATTTATCAGGACACTCAGTATCAGGACATGTTCATTAACCAGATGCTGGACCTTAAAGCTCTATTAAACAATTATCCGAATAAGAGTCTCCAAAAACTTTGGCCGGCCAGCTGACATGTTCAAACATTCGGTATCGTGGGCGCTGGGCTCGAGCCGTGAGCAGGAAGTAGTCCGTAACCCACAACCAGAGCTAAAATGTCCATCTGCCCCTGTACTGAATGGTCAAAGCCGCGCGCTCATCCGATCACTCCCAACAAACCTCCAGCAACCAAGTAATACGACTGTAGCCCGCAAGTGGTGTCAAAACGTCTGTATGCATCCCCACCGAATGTCCAATATCGCGCAGCCACTGGGTTAAGTCTTTCCCAACCGTCACCTCCATCAAACACAGACCACAAGCCATGAGTGCATGTTCAGCGACAGTGGCCGTCCAACTCTTTACTGAATGTCAGAAGTCCCCCAGTCACCGCGAGTTGTGGTTCTGGATGGCCACTCGGCGTCTAACAGACTGCCAGCCATGAGTAAATGTATGGTAAAAGCGTCTGTCTGCCTGTTGACAGAAGGGGGAGAATCCTGCCCACAGCCTCACTTCTCCTCCCCTCCTGGCTCCCCTTTTACTTCCTCAGTCCCTACCCTCCTCCGTGGTGATAACACTGACTCATGAGTTTTCAAAGTTTTTTACGATTTATTCGACTACTACTGGTCATGTCGAAATTCCACAAAATTCAGAAGAAAGCTCATGAAATTCTGCATCTAGTTATATCCTTAACTCTTGGAAGGCACTAGCAAAATTTTGCATTATGATGGTGGGAAATTATATGAAGGTAAGTTTTACTCCTGAACACTTTACTCTCACTGCATTTCTTTACTTTTATTTATCAATTTTGTGTGTTTTCATTGGCTGCAATTGGGACAGCCTGTTCAAAGGCCCCTCTTTATATCATTTTAGTTACTGTTCTGGTTGCAGAGCTCCTTTATTTTCTACTCTCTTATTTTCCAACATTTATTCAGAAATTCCTTTGTATTTTCAAAGCATTCTCCCTTGAATAACCCGAATGTAGACACATGATTTATAAATCGATGATGCAATTGGGATAGCGTTTTCAATGGCCCCTCTTTATGTTGTTTTAGCTACTGATCTGGTTGCTGACCTCCTTTATTGTCTTCTCTCTAATTTTCCAGCGTTTATTTAGAAATTCCTTTGTATATTCAAAGTGTTTTTCCTTGAACAGCCCGAATGTAAACATGACTTATCAATGTCACAGTTTTCATCAATGCATGAAATATTTTACTCCCTACGGTTTTCATGTTTATTAATACACTGTATTTAAAATTACGTATTCCATGATAAGCTAGATGACTGTTCAATGGTCAAACATGGAATATTCTTTGTTGAGTTGCCAGGTTGTCCTCACCGTGTTGTACCTCATCTGATGGGTGAGAATCCATACCTCAAATGACAGTGTTCACTCCACCTATGACTAAAACACATTAATCTAAGTCTAAAAAAAGGTTTATAAATCAACCTAAACACAAAATCTAAGTCTAAAATATAATCAAAATCAGTTTTAAAAAATCAAAACCATAGCCAAACTGAGGGTAGGCCTACGATAGGTGGGGTAGGGTGATATTTCTACCCCCATCACTATTCCGGGGTATCGCACCTAGGGGTATCGTAAATCAGGGTATGCCTGTATCTGCAAATCATCAAAAAGAAGTCTGGAAAAAATAAAACTTAGTAAACTGTACCCAAAAATGAGTGTTCACCCCACCGATGACTAAAACACATTAATCAAAGTCTAAAAACAGTTTATAAATCAACCTAAACATAACATTTAAGTCTAAAATATCAAAATCAGTTAAAAAAGAAACCGATCAGAAAAAAAACATCGGATAACCGGGGAGTGGCCGTTGATAGGCAGAGAAGGGTGATAATTGTTTACATCATTATGGCAGGGTATCGTATAGCAGTTGATCATATTGCGGGGTATGCCTGTATAATGCTAACGCTACAAAAACAATCCATAAACAACAAAAATCCACAAGTATCCTACCTATTAGTACAGTACCCATCTTAATTGTGACAGTGTTCTTTGGTCTTGCAGTAGACATCAAAACACACATGGTAATATCCAGTACAGTGCTTCCTCCAATTTTGCGAGAATATGGTCGACAAAAACCCTCGCAAAATCAAAATTCGCAAAATTCAAACAATTAAATATGTGAAATAAAGGCAAATTGGTCGACTTCACTCCAAGGTAAGCACTTTTTCCCACTCTTTCTCTCGACTCTACCTCTTAATTTTACGATGATAAATGAAACAAACACGAACTGATGTACTGTACAGTGATATTAATAAGAAAACATCATAGGTAAGAAACATTAAAAAAAAAAAAAAAATGCATTTACACTGATGTCAAGATTGGCTTGGTGACAGGGCGAGGTTTGGCTACTGTCGCCCCGCTGGGCCTAAGTCATCACTATCAAGGTTGGCAGATATTTCCACATCTTGCTGTGTTTTTTCTGCCTCTCTCATGAATCCCTCGAAGTCAGAATCGTCACTGGGGGCATCAGAATGAAAAAGGTTAGGGATGCTAGGATCGCTGGCTGCTTGGGGAGGGGTGGCAGGACGGCTGGTCCATGGGGCAGGGTTTCTTGGGGTTCTCATTAATTTTGTGATTAGAGACTGCTTCCTCTTGTTAACCCCATCTCTGTGTATGTCAGCATAAAAACGAAGGGCCCTGTCAACACCGTGGCATGCTTGCTGAGCCCTAAATTGTCACATTCATTGTTCTTGATGTTTTTTTTCAGCTTGTCAATGACGGCGAGAATATTGGCCAGGTTATGCATCGTTAATTCTCGGCCGCTTCACTTTTATGGTGACCTCCACAGAGATGGGGTTAACAACAGGAAGCAGTCTCTGATCACAAAATTCAGGAGAACCCCAAGAGACCCTGTCCCATCGACCAGCTGTCCTGCCACCCCTCCCCAAGCAGCCAGCGATCCTAGCATCCCTAACCTTTTCCATTCTGATGACCCCAGTGACGATTCTAACTTCTAGGGATTCATGAGAGAGGCAGAAAAAACACAGAAAGATGTGGAAATATCTGCCGACAGTGATAGTGATGACGTAGGCCCCGCGGGGCCACAGTAGCCAAGCCTCGCCCCGCCACCAGTCCCGTAAACCACGCCAGTCCTCACATCAGTGTAAATGCATTTTTTTTTTTAAATGTTTCTTACCTATGATGTTTTCTTATTAATATTACTGTACAGTACATCAGTTTATGTTTGTTTCATTTATCATCGTAAAATGAAGAGCTAGAGTCGAGAGAAAGAGTGGGAAAAAGTGCTTACCTTGGGATGAAGCCGACCAATTTGTAGTCAGCACTGCCTCACTCGCCATTGAACCTGATGTGTTTAAACCCCTTCCTTTTGAGGAACTGGCATAGACACCCATTCGATGCCTTGAAAGGTTTTGTTGGAGGATTAATGGCTTTTTTAAGGCACTTGTGATAGAATATCTTTGGCTGCTCCCTTATATGGCGCCCATCTAATGCAACCCCCCTTCCTTTTCCTTTCTTTGAATGTAGTGAGCAAGATATCTTTCCATTTTTATTAGCACTTCTTTGCTGTCCACCAGCATTCTACCATCAAATTGAGCACCTCCATAGTTATTCACTGCTTGCTTGATTTGTTCACTGTTCTTTAAAATCATTCTCACTGTCGATTCACCAACACCAAACTCCTGACCAATAGCAAAATTACCTTCACCTGCTTTTCTCTTTTCAATCATTTTCAGTTTGGTCTCCAAAATTATTTTCTTGTTCTTCTTACCTGTTGGCGCCATGATAACACTCATGCAAGGTTAGACTGCTGGGGTATTGCAAGGAGCACCACAAAATTGTGAAGGTCAGTGACCTTGGTTGGAAACAGGTGCAAACAAACATGGCGGGGCAGCAGACCACTGAACTAGGAGGCTCAGTACGCCCAATGAACCATGACGTCATTACTCGGAGTGGCAAAGTAGTGCGGGAAGACGACTCTCCCACCACTCGACCTCGCAAAGTGTGTGATCAGTCACAAAGTTCATAAATGTCAAAAAATACATGACTTTTGGAACTACCTCGCAAAATTGGTGAATCACAAAGTTAAAGTCCGCAAAGTTGAAGGATGTACTGTATAATGCTAGACACTAAGAAAACAATGCATAAACAACCAAAATTCACACACAAGTAAATGAAGGAGACAGAGGTTGCAAAATGAATTTCAATAAAGCACAGTACAGGGCTACCCCGGTTTTATGATGGGAAGTGTAAAAAAAAAAACAAAAAAAAATATCACTAGGAGGAGTATATTATATACGGGTACACCTCGATATACAATACCCCTAGATGTGATACCCCGGCTTAATGATGGGGGTACAAATACCACCATACCCCACTTAACAATGGCCAAAACCTGGTTTAAGGATAGGTTTTGATTTTTTAAACAATTCTGATGATATTTTATACTAAAATTGTGTGTTTAGGTTGATTTATAAACTGATTTAAGACTCACATCAATATGTTTTAGCCATAGGTGTAGTAAACACTGTCATTTTGGGGTACAGTTTACTAAGCTTGATTTTTCAGACTTATATTTGATGATTTTCATATTTTATTTGTTGGTTTTAGTAAGTTATTTACAGGTGTTAGGCTTAGGGAGGGAAGGACAGGAGGAAGTATTTCTTACAAGGAGAGTAGAAAAGTTACAAGAGGATGGAATAAAGGCTGAATATAAAAGGGAAGTGGAGGAGCGATTGGGTAAATATAGATTGGAGCAGACGGGAGACGTGGAAGATGTGTGCAAGATATTCACAGAAGAAATCTGTGCAGCATGTGAGGTGGTGTGTGGGGTGAAGAGAAGACAAAAGAGGGTTCAGGGAACAGCATGGTGGACTGAAGAGGTGAGAGAGACTGTGGCACAAAAGAAGAAAGCATATAATGAGTGGATGAGGAACAGGGGCGTCGAAGAAGATGAGAGACAGACGAGAGAGTTATATGTACAGAGGAGGAGAGAGGTGAAAAGATTAGTAAGAGAGAGTAAGAAGAGAGTGGATGCGGAATTTGGAAGGAATTTGAGTGCAAAATGGAGGGAATGTACGAAAATGTTCTGGAAGGAGGTAAAGAGAGCTAGACAGGGTGCCACCGAAGTCAGTGGGGGTGTGAAAGATAAAAATGGTAGATTACTAGTGGAGAAGGGAGAAAAAGTAAACAGATGGAGAGAACACTTTAATGAACTGTTGAACATAGAGAATAAAAGTAATGCAAGTATAAGTGGCTGGGGAATGGCGGGGAGAAGGAGGGTTGTGAGAAGAGAGGAAGAAATCAGTAGGATGGAAGTGGTGGAAGCAATGAAGAAAGTTAAAATGGGGAAAGCCCCAGGAATTGATGGAGTGTGTGGTGAAATGCTGAAGCATGGGGGAGAGATAGTAATAGAATGGATGTGGAAGGTGTGCAGATTGGCGTGGGAGGAGGGTAGAGTCCTGGAGGATTGGAAGTCAGGTATAATTATTCCTCTGTACAAAGGAAAAGGGGAAAAAGCAGTGTGTGGTAATCATAGGGGCATTTGCCTTCTCAGTGTAATAGGAAAAGTATAAGGTAGGATACTTATTGACAGAGTTAGGGAAATAACAGAGGAATTAGTTAGAGAAGAACAGGGAGGTTTTAGGAAGGGAAGAGGTTGTGTAGACCAGATATCCATTCTTAAATCCTTAGTAAAAATGTTTCTAGTGAAGGGAAAGAAGTTGTATGCAGCCTTCATGGATCTGGAGAAAGCATATGACAGGGTAGATAGACAAGGATTGTGGAAAGTATTAAGCATATATGGAGTGGATGGGAAGTTGTTGAAGGCAGTGAAGAGTATGTATGAGGGTGCTAAGGCTGCAGTGTGTGTGGATGGCAAACTGAGTGAATCTTTCCATTTGAAGGTTGGATTGAAACAAGGATGTGTCATGTCTCCATGGGTGTTCAATCTGTACATGGATGGGGTTATAAAAGAGATACAAGGTCGGGCAGTGGATGTTGAAGCGGCCCTAGTGAGAGAAGGCAGTGTTTGGAGACTCCCTGTACTGTTGTTTAAAGATGATACAGTGTTGTTGAGCAAAGACGAAGGGGAGCTGCAAGGCTTGGTAGATGAGTTTGGGAGAGTGTGTAAGAAACGGAATCTAAAGGTGAATGTAGGGAAAAGTAAAGTGATGGTCTTCGAGAAAAGTGAAGCCAGTGAATGTATAGTGAGATTGGATGGGGAGGATATGGAGAATGTGAGTGCATTTAAGTACTTGGGCAGTGTGATGAGTAAGGATGGAAGTCTGGAGGGTGAAGTGCTTGAAAGGGTGCAGCAGGGAAGGAAGGTTGCTGGTTCGTTGAAAGCAGTGATAAGAAACAGGGAGGTGAGCATGGAAGTGAAAAAGTTGTTACATGACAGTATTGTGATACCTCTAACATATGGAAGTGAAGCTTGGACCCTGTTGGAAGGACAGAAGTCAAGAGTGAGAGCAGTGGAAATGAGTTATTTGAAAGGAGCATTTGAAGTCACATGGAGAGACAGACTAACAAATGAGGAAGTGAAGTAGCATTGTGGTGTGGTTGTGGACGTGATAGGAAGCGTTAGGATAAACACGTTAAGGTTGTTTGGGCATGTGGAGAGGATGGATAGTGAAAGACTGACGAGGAGAGTGTATATGAGTGAGGTGGAGGGGGCGAGAGGGAGGGGGAGGCTGAGGATGAGATGGAGGGATGGAGTGGAGAGGTACATGAGAGAGGGGTGTGTGAGTTGGGAGCGAGGTAGTAAAATGGCGGGGGACAGAGCGACATGGAGGCGATTTGTTTGTGGCCACTCCGTCCGGGACTGAGGCGTCTGGCAATAGATTTTTTTTTTTTTTTTTAATGCAAGGAAGAAGGAACCAAAGGCCACAGGCCTGCATACTGTTCCTTCCAAGAAAATGCAAAAACAGTACAAAAGAGAGCCAAATTCAAGATCCGTTCAATTCGAGATGCCTGGAGACACTGCGTTTGAAAGACTGGAGATCATAGGAAGTAGGAAATACAGATGGAGGAAGACAGTTCCAGAGTTGACCAGTTGCATAAATGAAGGACTGGGAGTAACGGTTAACTCTTGCATTAGAGAGTTGGACAGAAAAGGGATGAGAGTATGTTACGTAGAGGTGGAGGGATGCAAGCAGACAGTTCAGAGGAACAGTGACCATTGAAGTAGCGATAGAAGAGAGATAAAGAAGCAACAGTGCGGTGAAGAGACAAAGGTTGAAGGGAATCAGTAAGAGGAGGAGAGTTAATGAGACGAAAAGCCTTTGACTCCACCCTATTGAGAAGAGCTGCATGTGGGGAGCCACCCCACACATGAGAGTTGTACTCCGTACATGGGCGAATAAAACCCGTGAACAAGGTCAACAACTATGGAGGGGTAAAGAAAGTTCGGAATCGGCTTAGCACACCTAATCTCTTGGAAGCAGATTTCACAAGAGATGCAATATGTTCTTTCCCAGACAAATCCCGAGAGAATGAAACCCCGAGCATGTTCAAGGATGATGCAGGACATAACTGTTCATTACTAAACATTAGTGGGTATTCCTGAGGAAGATTTTGTCGGGTTCTATCTATCTATCTATTGCCAGATGCCTCAATCCCGAACGGGGTGGCCACAAACAAATCGCCTCCATGTCACTCTGTCCCCTGCCATTTCACTACCACGCTCCCAACTCACACCCCCCTCTCTCATATACCTCTCCACTCCATCCCTCCATCTCATCCTCGGCCTCCCCCTCCCTCTCGCCCCCTCCACCTCACTCACATACACTCTCCTCGTCAATCTTTCACTCTCCATCCTCTCCACATGCCCAAACCACCTTAACGTGTTTCTCCTAACGCTTCCCATCACGTCCTCAACCACACCACAACGCTCCTTCACTTCCTCATTTGTTAGTCTGTCTCTCCATGTGACTCCACATGCTCCTCTCAAATAACTCATTTCCACTGCTCTCACTCTTGACTTCTGTCCTTCCAACAGGGTCCAAGCTTCACTTCCATATGTCAGAGTTGGTATCACAATACTGTCATGTAACAACTTTTTCACTTCCATGCTCACCTCCCTGTTTCTTATCACTGCTTTCAACGAACCAGCAACCTTCCTTCCCTGCTGTACCCTTTCGAGCACTTCACCCTCCAGACTACCATCCTTACTCATCACACTGCCCAAGTACTTAAATTCACTCACATTCTCCAT